>JAMFLL010000380.1:0-10481 GCA_027475725.1 Pythium rhizo-oryzae
CACAGGAACTTGAGATATCGGAGGATCTTTGAAGTGGACGTCCGAAATTCCAGCAAGTCGTTACGTGAGAGCCTCACACTCTCAGTCGCGTCGAACAGTCTTTATGTAAGCGAATCTAGTGCTCTTGAACGCACCACGCGTCACGCACTCCGCCAAGCAAGTGCTCGGGATGACCGGTCAACTTCGGTCCACCACCAGGGAAATACCCGCCAACCACCGGTCAACACCAAGGAGCTTTTTCACGCGAAGATGTCGACACCAAGGGACTTAGTTGCTTTTTCGACGGTTACTCTGAGGGGGAGCTTTTGTAACGGAAGAACTGACTGGACTTGAGAGAAAGGGGGAAAATTCTGAACTGACTTCCCAGACCAGACCGCGGGGCTACCCCCCGCGTGTCCTTCTGGGTTATTGGGTGAATGGGTCCCATCTCACTGTTGTGGGGCCTCAATTGGGGCCACCCACACTACTCTCCTACTCTGTCTTTTTCTGTTATGAGGTTTTCTCTTACACAAACTATGCAGGTCACCGGTCAACTTCGCTGGGTGACTGGTCAACTTCGCTGGGTGACCGGTCAACTTCACTTGGACTTGGGGATTTTCAGGCACTCCACCACATTAGTCAGGATATCGTATACTAATGTAATTCAGAGTATTTCATGGTAGAATGGCGGATTAAACGAGGTATATACGCGTACGGTAAAACGCGGTGAACCGTGGTATATTCAGGACATCACAGTACTAATTCCTGTTCGTTTGATTTCTTTCATGAAGGAGTCGAGAGTCTTATTCATCTGCTCCCGCCTTGCCTCATCCATCTCAGCTGCTGCTGTGCCTGGCACTCGTTGCTTGGTAACAGCGTCGTAGTAAACCTTCCGTCGGTTGGATATCTTTCGCTCCGCCCTCCACTCCATGTGGCACCATGCTTTCCCTCGAGTTGGCGAACGGACGGTCCACCTTGCCATCCTGATTCAAATTCCGTCCAGACATCACAGACACCTCTGAGACCGCGTGATAGCCAATACGTAGTCTTCCGGGCTGCAACAGACATGGCATTGCCTGGTGGTGGTACGAGTGAGCTGGGTTCGAACGTAACCGTAAACTTGCCGGCCTTTATGCTCTACACATCTTGTCGCATGTCGACATACAACTCTCTAGCGCAAAAAGGGGTTGGCTAATGCTTGCGAGTCCACTCTCGACGACGTTCGACAAAACCGGCGGCGCTGCCTTCGCGGACGTGAGAATGGCTGATACTTTCAGATATAGCTCCGCCCGCTCGACAAAGGCGACGTACGACGGTGATTTGAAGACCTCGTGGCCCCAAACGGGATGATCGGGAAACTCACGTCGTAGAAGAACCGAATCTTGAACTAAAACAGACCGGAGGTACTTCAACAACGTCAGAAAGCCATCACCAGCAATATCTTCAACAACACCTGCACTCATTATCTGCTCATACGATTCGATCGCGGGGAAGATCATGTCCAAAAGTTCCGTCGGCACCTCTAGCTCACCTCGCGGAAGAAAACTGCTTCCCTACAGCATCGAATCCTGCAAGTGCTCGAACAGCCTCCTTTGAAAGAGTCGTCAAGTAACACTTTTCCATTTTTTCGTGTTCCATCGCTCCATTCGTCGTATACTCGCATCGGGAGCACCACACCATAAGCATCAGCAATTACACAAGAGCTTGTGCCCCGAATGTGAGTAACCTTGTGCAAAAAGAAACAAAAAAAAACATTTGAGCAAAACGAGGTAAAACGCGGTACATAGATCACGGTAAAGCGCGGTTGAAGGCAGTACCTCGTAAAGTGAGATAAACCAGAGTTGGTAATCCATGGTAAACCCGTGTCGGTAAAATGTCGCAACGCGCAGTAAACAATAGGCGGTAAAACATGGTAATGCAAAACATGGTAAAACCAAGTCAACCGTAAAAGCGGGTAAAACAGAGTAAAACATACCTTTTTACCAACGCTTACGATCACTCATGTCGGGAAACACCTCTTCGTAAATTTGGAATCTCCAGAAGAGATACATGGCGAGCGCCTCCAACGAACAAAGTCGCACGTCGCGATTCCGAATGAACCCTCTGTACTCGATCCTCCCTTCATGATTCGTCTTTCACTGGTCAATAATGACCAACGCTGCGACACAATGTGTCGGGCCCTCGTTCTCCAGCTCCATGGAGAACAGATCTGGCAGCTGCATCTTCCGCGTCGTCTCCTCGCGGGCCATAAGATCATGACCCATTGAAAGATCAGTGCGATCGCGCTGCCCGCGACCGGTCCTTAATGACAAAAAATGTGTACCAACGTGCGGGAAAGTATATCTTCTGTCGTCAAATGTGGCTGGAATAAAATGAGTGGAGAGCGTGAACCGTCGCCCGAAGCATAATAAAGTATTCCGCGGTAATGCCACTCTGGGAGTCGAAACGTGTGTTTCAGTGTGCTCTGCAACCCTTCACTCGCTTGTTCCGCACTGGCTTTATCTGAGCTCAATGAGACGCGTGATATTCGCTTGGGTATCTCCAAGTTAAACGCGGTATTTTGCGAAAGATGTTTGACACCCTTCCGCTGGTCTTGCTTCCCGCCATTTTACTTTTTTAGTTGTGTCCTCGAGATTTTATGTGAGATTCGTGTTTTTTGTTGAACGAGGTAAACGCTGGTAAACCACGGCAATGTCGAACTTCCATCACTCGATCCTTTCCAACCCTAACCGCTTCATACACCTTTTTGTGATTAGACGACATGAAACCTCAAGTGTCACCAAACATATTTTGTGACCGAAGGTCACCTCGGTCACGACCCGCCCTTTGGCACCGCTTTGTGATGAGGAGGAACAAAACATCCATCTAGGTGACCCTCACTAAAGTGACAAATTCGAAGTAATAGGGGGTCGACTCGAACAAACAAATATGAATAAAGGTGCTTGTTTGTTTCCGAGTTGTTTGTATCGGGGATTATGCTATCCATTTGGCCAATCTTGATAAATTCGATAATACAACAAGCAGGTCGGAGGCGTGTCGAGGCCCGAAGTGCTGTTGGACGAGTCGAATTGCAACGTCAACAGTGGTTGACGTCGAACAATCCTCGGTACCGCAAAACGGGACGTGGAGAATGAATGGACTGTTCGGATATAGTGAACATGATCTGAGTGACTCAATAGTTTGTCGTCTTTTCTGTCTACTTTCTGTAAAGTCCGCATTACTCTAGCAAGCTTGCTATACTATATTACAGGAATGGGTGTGTCGCGACTGGGAAGTTGTGAAGGGGACGTCGTGGGTGAGGTTCCCATTATCCAGCACTAAAGATACAGTCGCGGACATAGGGACAAACATCTAGCTGCACATTTTCTTCACCTCTGCGTTCGCATTTTATCGAAATAAATACTGTTTTCCAGTGATATTGAGACCTCACCGGAGCTTTTTCGAGACATCGGAGCTCAATCCAATTCGGCAAAATTATATATTTGCGTGGGTTTGAGTTCGGTGTGGTGGATTTGAGGTTTAGTGTTAGTAGAGGTACAGTGTGCGCTTTCAAAGTGGGAAAAGCCCACACGATTCGACTCATGGGTCGATCACATAGATATCATCGATTGCCACCGAGAGATGATTGTCTAAAAAACTCAGGAGATTTTGTCCGGTTCGGGACGGATTCTCAGGATCCAGCGCCCTGAACATTCCGAAAAGACGAAAAGGATATGACTCGATGTTTGTATGGATGAGTACCAGTTGGGGGCAACTGTGTGAAATCTCAGGAACGGGATCCTGAAAGATATGCAGTGCGGCCTTGTCCTACAAACGCTTGCGTTTGCGGAGGAAGGTGGCGGCCGACGTCCAGCTCACCTGATCAATGCGTCGAGCTCCGCCCGATGGCGTCGACAACAGCCCAGTAGAGCGCCCAATTGCATCCATGAAAGCTTGGTCGGTCTCAGCATCAGTAGGACGCGCACTCGAGGGGAAAGACGGCACCTTGTTGCATAGCTGAGTCATCAGGAACTTCAGTTCCGATCGCCGTTTCTTCCCATTAGAAGTGCCTAGATCGTAGCCACTGGCAAACCGCAGAGGATGCTCACCGCCGAACCAGCCCTGCCACGCCCCGAGCAGAGTTCCACTGGGTATTTCATACACACGGCGCTCTCGCATGAGGACTTCATTTATGGATGGCGGGGGCGCTTGCGGCGGCACGGATATCTCGCCCTGTCGTGGCAATGCAGCAGCAGAGTGAAGGCGGGCGATGGCGTCAAAAACACCGTGCTCCCGAAGCACCTCGGTCATCACACTACGCAGCTGACTTCGCTCGTGAGTGTCTCCGCTCTGGTTGGCGGCCTGTATGGCCTGTGTCTGTGCGACCACAGCCTCCGGCACGGCTCGCATCGCTTCTGTAAGCTCCTGGAGCTCTGTTGCCATCGTACGGAGCAGCACTTGCATGTTGACGTACGGTGGTACGCCTGTGGGGCGTACAATGTTATCACCACACGTGGACGTGCAACTGACGCTGTTGATCAGACCTGGAGCCCGGGCAATCTGCTTGTAGTAGCGCGAGTGACGAAGGGGATCCCCTGGTAGAGTATTGTCGAGAAAGACGTGGTGGTAAAGCAAAGACGCGAGGCAGAACTGGGCAAGTGACGGTGCCGTCTGATGCAGTACAGGATAGGTAGATTGTACAGCATCAATGACAATGGCGTTGATAGTCGTGAAGTGCGGCGGGAGCATAGCGAACTCCGGCTGGTCTACCGGTAGTCCACACGCTGTTCGTTCAACGTGCTGATCACCAGCGGCCTCATACAGACAGTAGCGCTCGGACACTGCGCCGGTGGACCAGCCGGCACGATTACGAACGGAGCTCGTTGATGGGCATGCTGTAGAGCCTGAGGAGCAGTACGTGGCTGATCCCTTGCGAATTGAGTGGGTGCCAAAGTCTTCTGGAGCAAGTCCGAGCTCCGTCAGGAGCGTGCTGAGCGGCGGGCAAGAGAGAGCAGCGTGTAGCTGCTTCCGGAAGCGCTCCGTCTGGGCCTCGCCAGGAAACACTTTGGCCCGCGGATGCTGGGGAAGCAGACGAAGTAGATGGCAAGACTGAGGATCGGACAAACAGCGAATTTTGTTGGATTTGCGTAGATGTGGCGCGGCTCTCGTGGTCTCTCGCCTGTCTGGTCGTTCTTCATCCTTGGAAACACGATCCCCAGAGCGTCATTACGCCATGCGACGTGAGAGAAGCAAATGGACGCCGTGCTGGCTGAACGGCACATCAAATTCCATTGCAGCGTGAGGAAGCAGTGGCCGAACACGTCTTCTGTACCCCCCTTAGAGAGCAGCGTAGCACAAATAGCGGAGAATGCGCCAGACGTGAGCGGCAGCTTTCCCGTCAAAACTTTGCCCACACCTTTCCCTTGAGCACTGGCCGTGTCACGCTTGAGACCGCAGAAGAACTTAGCGTACTCTTCATCAGTGTATCCATCCAGGTCCTGCTTGTTCTCGCTGGACAGGAAACGAAGTGCCGAGCGGTGGCCGCTCAGAGTGGAGTGCGAGAGAGGCTTGCCGGCTTTCTCAGCTTCTTCTTGGAGAAGTGCGAGCCACCTTGTAAAATCACCACCATCGAACACGTCGAAATTGAGCGGAGAAACGCGTGGTTTTTGGGCGAGGAATGCCTTCACGTATTCTGCAGTTGGCACAGTGTATACGACGCCATGTCTGAAAGAATGCGACAGTAACTGCTTCCCGAGCAATGCCTCTCCGGCTGTGTACAGCCACACGATGTAGCGCAGATGGATCCAATGTAGCCATTTTTCGAGCTAGGCGCGAGAGTGTTGTCGGTGGTGCGCTCCACTCGATCACGTAGACGTAGCCGGAGCGCCTCGACATCGTCACCATCTTCCGCCGCCATCTTTCCGACTTTCAAGCCCAAGTGCGGATGTGCACTTCAACACTACCACAAGACGCCTATCAATACTACCCCGAACCCTCCTCCTGAAATAATCCTGAGATTTCCCCACTCAACTGAATATCCGCTTCTTCGGCGATAGTCAGTTCGGCGGCAGTCTCCCACTTCGGGAGGAAGTGAGTACGATACCAGTCATGATCGGCAATGAGCCACTTGAAAGGTCCTTATGAAATTCAGACCTCTTGGTACTATGGGCAACAACGCCATCGGGTACAGCGCACCACACTGTGCGGACCCATTCCGTGACAACGGTGGTGGGCGGTGGGCTTGGGGTTGCGCGACGAGTATACTCCTCCTCTTCTTGACGCCATTACGTGTCGACGATAGGGCTTATGTTGTCCTTAAAAGACTTGTAGACCCCAATGTCTGCAGGCTGGAGATACGATTTCAGCCCACCCGAAATGACGCACATCGAGATTCCACCTTGATGTAATGAGTCTCCACTTCATACGGGAGGCGTCAATCCAATCACTTCAGCAGACTGCCATAGTTGGCCCACGCAGTGAGCTGAGAGATCGCACACCAACCATTGACCGTTTTCTCGATGGTAAGCACCCTACCATTAGTAATGAGTGCCGTGATGAGATTATGACCGCCTTTCTTGACTACTTGAATGGCAGTATTCCGGATCGACTCGTAGCCGGTGATCCTCAGAACGACATGCCAGGTCTCCACTGTGTCGACCGTGTTCATGGGTGTATTTCAGGTCCACGGTGATCTAATCCATGAGGATCGTGCGGTCGACATGTATCTCACCTGCTTGTTTTGGAGGTAGCTCAGTGCACCACTGCTAGCTTGATCAACTCCTCGCCGTCTAGCGTTGTCATGTTCGTGACCCTGCGAGAGAGCTCGTATCGCCGCATGAGGTCTAACACAGTTGGCGACGCCATGAACTTGGTGAGGCCCAGCGCGGTGACGAGGTCCGATATCTTCCTCTTTGCTAGTTTCTTATCGCGCGTGCACCGTCCAATGATCAAATTGAGAAGCTGATCGTGAGCCCCCAAGCACAGGTTTCTGTCTGACTCAGGTGACCCGGAACGAGCAAACGTCAAACTCTTCGACCTCCAAAGGCCGATTCCACCGCGCCGGCACATCCTGGCATCGATCTTTCACCCCTGCGCCACGAAGTGGGCCACACGTCGCGACATCACTCCCAGCCCGTGAGTTTCAATCCACGAGATTACTCCGAGTGTGCGATGGGTTGCTAGACCCTGTCGAACAACTCATGTCCCAAAGTTGAGGTGCTCGGGCATGAAGCTTGGACTACTCACTCAAACAAAACAAACACCACTCGGTTCTGCACCAATAACAACCACCCGCAGAGCAACCATGATACAGCCACCAACCCGCACTTGTTCTGGAAGGAGACCATTTGTTTGAGTTCTTTGAAGCTTCAATTCCGATCCGGGGTTCCATTTTCTGGTGATCATCCAGAGCAACACTTGCGAGAGAGGACACAAATAGGGATGGTCTCGTTGTTTCCCCAGAAAGCACTATATTATAAAAAGCGCTCAGCAGGCGTAGTCATTCAGAAGGCGCATGTCGCGGAGGTTTGACCACTCCCAGTGCTCGCCGCCTTGTACCGTGATGGTTCGCACTCCTCCAAGTTTGTGAACATGCGGCTGGTTGAACGACACTCACATCTATCTGGGAAAAAGCTACCATGTCAACAGTCATCTCGCGCCCAACGTGCCAGTTTACTATGTCTGGGGGTGAAAGTGGCTTCCACTCGACCCGTAAACTGATAGCCACTGCACTCGTCCAGGGCAGCGAGTTTGTGACGTGGCGAGTATTTAAGTAAAGCCGGTGGCGCTCACGATCGGAATAAAGACGTCCCTGGAGCCCCAGATTTTTGTCTAGCCTTCACGTTTGGCTGTCACCGCCGACAGAGCCCTGAGCTGATCAACACTCTTGTTGTTTCGTCCACTGAATTTCCCACTCTAGTCGGTGGTTGAAACTTGTTGATGATCTTTTGTTTGATTTTTTGGCGAGATGGAGTGTGAGACTACTCGTGGCTGATGTACTTGAGGCAAGTCCACCAGCGTCAAGAGTACCTGAAGGTAAGAATAGAGAATACTGTACTGTACTCACAACGACAGCAACCCGCTCGCCATTGAATCATGGCTCCGACTCCAGGGTCCGACACTTAACGCGTTGCACTCGAAGCGAATCAACGCCTTCGGGGTTGAGCAGCAAAATGCTGTGGATCGAGAATATTTATCAGATATAGTCATGTAATATATCAATCACCCATATATACTCGCCTTTCGAAATGTATTTACAAAGCGAGAGATTTCCTCGCCTGGGTGATTGGGCGGGCGACTCGGTTCACCGCCCAAAAATTTTCCGCGCCAACGTGGAGCGGCGGCACCGCGACAGCCAGGCGATCGAAGACGCCGCGACCGCGTTGGTGTCGGCGCGCCACGCTGCCGCGGCGTCAGCGGCCTTCGCGGCCGCTGGGCGCACGCCTGGCGCGGGGCTTGCGCTGCCGGCGTCCTCTTTCGGCCACACAGGTTATCACCAGGCCGGCGCGCCGGCGTTCGCGTCGCCGCCCCCGGCACACGCACTGGGCAGCGCACTGGGCGCGGACCAGCAATCGATGCTGGCGCGCATGACGCACGCGCACGCGCACGCGCACGTCATGGCGTCGCGCGGAGTTGACCAGTCGGTGGGTTTCGGACAATTCGAGCCGCACGGTCGCCCCCTCGAGCAGCACCAGCACAATCCACAGCAGCAGCAGCAGCACTATCCGCACCAACAGCAGCACCAGTACCAACAACCCACGCCGCAGCCACAGGCGCGACTCCCGCGACCACATCCACATTTGCATCCGCAGCAGCCAGGGAAGCCCCCGGCTGATCAGCGCGTATCGCATCGAAACGCGGAGGCGCGACCCCAGTGGGCTGGTCAGCCAGCCGCGCCGCGCGGCGGCCGCGTGGAGCAGCAACAACCGCAATTGGGGCACCAGCAGCAAGCGCTCAACCGTGCGCCTGGGGAACAGACGTCGACGCGCGTGCAGCACGATGCCAACAAGCCCACACGTCCGCGGCCGAAGCCCCGAAACCCGCCGCGCGAGAAGGAGCCACGTCCGAAGCAGCCCAAGGCGGCCCCGAAGCGCAAGGCGAAGAACAAGCAGCGCCAAGAGATCGACGCGATTGTCGCGCAAGCGGAGCCGCAGCCCGAATTCGCGCGGCAGTTTGCCTCTCAAGTGGGCAGTGTCCTGCCCTCGAGCCACGACGACGTGTTGGCTCGTCCACATTCTACTACTGCTGTGATCCGCCCTGGGCAATCCATCGTTCCCACACCGTATCAACGTCGCCCCATTGACATTGATCCTCGACTGAGGGCAATGCCCGGCATTAGTGGGCTCTTTGTGGGGGATGCAAGTCAAAACTCGAGACCCCTCCCGACGCTACGAGCTATGTCTGGAGCTGGCTCCGCGCCCACGGTTCCCGCGATGGCGCTTCCACGTATCCTGCCTCCAAGTTTTCCGTCACCCAGCGGGCAACCATTGCTGGGCCGTGGTGGGTGGTCGCGTCCACAACAAAGTCAGCCTCCACAGCAGCAGCAACATCAGCACAGTCAGGCAGTGACCGCGCACGCGCTCAACTTACAGAACCGAGCGCTGTACCAATCTCTCCAACCGACTCAAGTGCGGGGCCAGCCACCAGGGGGCCTCCAACTGGGTCGGCTGTTCCCACCACCAATTTCTGAGAGATCGACTTCGCAACCACGGACGCGAGAGCCGTCGGGTGGACCTCGTCTCAAGACAATGCGCCAACACGCATCGCTACCAAATGCGTATGCGCTGCAGCAGCAACAGCCACGGCAACAGCAGGTCCAACCACCCCACTCTGGGCTTCCTGACGGTGCCTCGTTCCCACGAATATCAAGCCATGACTCTTCTGTGCAAAGATTTCTGGCTGGGCATCAGAGTCAAGTCCTTCCTGAGAGCCAGGTAAGAGAAAACCACTACTACATGCCTTCGCCGTCGCTTTCGCAGGAGCACGGAGTGCGAAAGCGCAAGTTCGAGGATTCGTTGTGGTCTGATGCGGACTCGCGGTCGATGGCGGCAAGCACCATCAACACTACCTTTCAGGGAAGCTCCCGTGCAGCCAGCGCAGCGTTCAAAGTGAGTGGGACGTTGCAGTCGTCAACACCATTCTTGCCCTCACTCGAATTCCGGACGAAGCAACCCTCCGACTGGTTCTATCCTACGCCGACTGGAAGGAAGACAACCCCACAGCAAGTAAGCGATAGTACACTGGACATCGGCTCACGCGTGGACTCCTCGCTCGTCAGAGCCGATTTTCAGCAAGATCAGGTTACACAATCCGATAAAAGTGGGGATGGCGAGCTTGGTCTACTCGCTGGCGAATGGGAAGCTTCAAGGCTTTCCGGGTTGTGTGCGAACACTACCGACAACGTGCCAGGGGAGATGGAGCACAACTTTGAGCCCGTCGATAACATGTCTGGTCCTCCCGGTACCTCTGATGTCCACCCGAAGCCAAGCAATGTGAAGCTGCCGTCGAAGCCCGTCTCGAATAAC
>JAMFLL010000380.1:10581-25812 GCA_027475725.1 Pythium rhizo-oryzae
TTTGAGCCCGTCGATAACATGTCTGGTCCTCCCGGTACCTCTGATGTCCACCCGAAGCCAAGCAATGTGAAGCTGCCGTCGAAGCCCGTCTCGAATAACCGACTTCGGAGAATGGAGAAACAAAACAGACGCCAGGAGCGAAAAGAGGGTGCCAAGAGTGGACGGGGTAAACGTTTGGGTGACTCAATTGGAGCTGCACCGATGAAGCCACAGGTACCAGATCAAGTCCCTGAACCAGCGCAGCAGCTTCAGCCAGAGAAGCCCGGTCCTCATCAAGCTTTGCTTCCTCGCACCTCAAGTGTCCCAGGCCCGACTGAATATTCTGGCCAGCCACGGCCACTGGATGCACGCCTGGAGCAAGTGAATGGAAGTTCGCACTTGAAGAATGGGATTGCATCTGCACCCCCGCCAAGCGTAAAGCCGCCCAAGCAAATCGACTTCGGGAGTAGAGAGGCAGCCGTCAAATGGGCAGCACAACGTGAACAGGAAGAACTGCTTCGTCGGGCGCACCTGACAATGGTTGCGCAGCAGCAGCAGCTACACAAACGCAAGACCGATGACTTCCTTCCGTTTTCGCGCCCAGCTCCTACCGTCGTAATGAAGAGCACTGCCAGCTCGACAGGTCCACGGTCAGGCAAAGAGGACGTTGTAGAGCACTCCGCTTTCCCTCAGCCCTCTGTGCGGGCGAGCGAGGCTCAGCAATGCGTTGTGGCGTCCGTTGCCACATTGCCTGCTGCTCCGTCCGGTGATGATGCACCCGCAGTACATACCATACCAAGAGGAAAAGTGCAAAAACCACGAAAACGTAAGGCGCATTCGATCTCGCGACCCGGAAAAGACCAGAAACCAGACACCGACACTCTCGTGGAGACGCGTCTGACGCAACGTTCAATGCCTGACAAGACGGATGTCATCGACCCCGCAAGGACGGTCGCAGTCGTCGAACATACATGCACAATCGAGCCTCCTCCAGCTCCCGTGACGGAGAAAACAGACGGGCTAACGGGTCCAGTTGTGGCTGACGCAGGCCGCTCCGAGCCAGAAACCGTCATGATCTTTTGCAAGCGCGACTTTTTTCGCTACCAAGCTGGCCTGCTGTGGAAGAAATACCAGGAGGTCAAGCGTAAGCGCGACCAAACGCTGGCGACCGTGACCGGCCGCAGAGCGCGATATTTGAACGCCAGGTACACAGGCTCGAAACGAGGCGACGGACTACAAGTGGGAGAGTCCACAAGACGCAGTCAGGCACGGTCTGGTCGCTCTAGCGCCGTAGATGCCGTGGGGGCGGAGGGTCCAGTGGTCATTGAGATCGTCGACGACGAAGACTGCGAGATGAATGAAGCAGACTCCGCACTCGCATCCGATCCAAGTGCCGGTCTTGACGAAGTTCCTCCCACACAACAAGATGTCGTCATGGTGCCCCCATCAAGTTCGGATCGTGCGTTGTTGACTGATCCTACCGTCGGTGCCAAAATGAGCCAAGAGCCTGATCGTTTCACAGGGGTTGCTGAGATCGCAGCAGAAAAAAGTGGGGACAACGCGGGAGTGCACGAACCACCAGATCCTTCCCCGTACTCCGGTGGAGACACGTACTCAAAAGGCGGAACGTTCAATGTTCAGACACTTGATGCGACGAATGCCGACATGGCCTTCCAAAGTGCAACCGTCGTGGGTGGAGAAGAGTGCGTCGTCTAATGAGTGCGCAGCAACGTGGCGGCTTTGTCCGTTGACAAGGCTCTACTGGACATAGTGTGTTGTTCCCTGTTGTGCGGTGAGTGGATACACTGTAAACTACTTCCTTGTAGAGTAACTCAATCTAGAATCCAAAAGCCAAGATTTGGATGGCACCATTGACTTTTATTCCAGGGGACTGTCATTGAAATGCCTTGTTCCCCACGAGTGCAGCGGATCGTCTGCTGCACTTTCTGGACAAAGCTGGCGTGTTTTGTTGGATCCTGCTGACTTCTGAAAAGGAGCCTGGTTGGCGCAATCGTCGTCTGCCATGGACCGTGAGCCCACGGATCCGCTCGACGAATGTGACTCGGAGCGATGGCCAGCGGTAAGCGTACGAGCGGATGACGTTGACGACTTGGACGGTGATTGGGCCGCACACGAGATCTCGGGCGTGGCGGGATCGTCATCGAGTTGCGTGAGTAGTTCTGTGTCGAGCGACGCTGAAAGCGCAGCCTCCACGCTCGCGGCGATGCTTTCTTTGCTAATGGAGTCGATAGAGTCCGGGAGCGACCCGCAAATGATCATCTCGAGCTGCCTCGTTGTGGACGTCCGCTTGCACGGGGATGATGACGACAGCCCCGCAGCAAGTGGCGACTTGACGGGGCTCCGAACGGGACTACGACTCGTGTCTGAGAGGAGCGTATGCGCGTCCGAGAGAAGTGTCGAGCCGACGGCGAGGGTTTCGACACGAGCGTCACGCAGCGGCAGCTCTAGCTCCAGCGTCTCGATGGCCGTGTGATCGCGTTCAAACAATAGTGAAATGGCGTTGGCGGCGACGATGGGGTCGCCGATCTCGTGGTACAAGTGGACGCAGTTGTGGAAGAGCTCAACCTGCGGGTACGTGGTCGTGTGGGAGATACGGCCCATGACGCTGTCGTTCACAAAGCCCATGAACGACTGCGTCTGCGTGAACTCCCGCAAGAAGCCGACCGACGAATTGGTGGCCGAGGCGGCGGTCGATTCCGCGGACGCCTCACAGAATGACTCGTGGTCAAACGTCACAGAGAATGCGAATGCCGACGAACGGCGTTGGCGCAACGACGTGTGCGCGTGCGCGCTCGGGCTGCGTGTCAGTGGAGTCGCGCGCTTGCTTGAGCCTGAGGGTGACGACGATGTCGATGGCAACGCGCCCGTGTGCTCAATGAGAATGTAGCGCTGGAAATCGCGAAAAATGGAGGTGAAGAGCACGGCGAACGCGCCGCGCACCGCGTCCACCCATCTAGACAGCGTGTTGCTGTGGTCGATCTGGAGCGCTGAGACCAACGAGAGTGACTGAAGCCGCTCCGCGAAGCGACACGCGCGTTCGTGCGGTGCCGATGCGTTCAAGAAGCGCAGCCGCACGGGCCGTTTCTCGACGCGCAGGCGATCGATCGTCTCTTCAAACGTTAGGTCCAGTGTGGAGACGCCATTGATGGCCACGAGGAAGCTGCCCGCGCGGATCAGCCCAGAGCGCTCCGCGGGACCAGGCAGTCCGTTTTGGAGGCGAGGCAGCGTCTTGACGACCGCCGATGTGCCCGGTTGGCGGCCCGGCTGGAAATGGTTCACAGCAAGCATCCGCATGTGCGTCGACTCAAACGTGATGCCGAGCTAAACGAGCAGAAGCGCGCAGAAGTCAGTTTAGATGGGGGAATGGGTCAGTAGATGGAACCACGAGTGTGCAACCGTACCGGGCCCTCGCCAAACGTGATCTCGAGCTCATTCTCGGACGGGGTGCGTGAGTGGCAGAAATTGAGCGACTCGACGACGTGCTGCAGCGGGCTGGACGGTTGCGATAGCGACTTACCGGCAAGCGGACTGTCGTTCCCGCTGCCACCGGCGTAGTGGCCCCTGGGCGTGTAGACGTTGCTGCCACCGTTGACGGGCTGCGGCACGAGGTGCTCGACCGTCCGAAGAAGCGTGTCGACCTCGAGCGACGGGAGCCGGGCGAGTACAAAGTCCACGGGCGAGTCATCGATGCGCGAGCTGATGGGCGTGACGACCTTGTCCTTGTCCAGGTGGACGACGACGCAGGACGAGAAGATATCGGCGCCGATCTTGGTCGCGAGCGAGCTAGTGTGGAGCCCCATGATGTACGGCACCGGCGCCTGCAGGTACTCGATGAGCTTGACCGGGAGAAACGGCACGTACACGTGCTCCCACACGAAAGGGAAGAGGAGTGCGCACAGCGCCTCGCAAACGGGCGTGAGCAGGCCATGGTGCTGAATCGAGATCGTCAACACGTTAAGGGTCAGAGGGATGAATCCATAGGCGCGTTTGAAGCGCAGCAAATATCAAAGCAACGTACGTTGGAGTGGATGAGGATGCGCTGCTCGAGCAGCATGCAGTTGACGATATAGAGCACGTTCTTGAGGCTCAGGCACTGGAAAAGCACCTGGAAGCAGTAGTCGTCGACGTGCACCACGTTGCCGCGGTGGACGTGGTACGAGAAGAACGGCTTGCCGTCGATCGCCAGCTCTAGCCGTCCGCCCGGGTTTGGACACTCGGCGCGCAGCACGAACTGCGAGAGCACGCGGTCCACGAGGTCTTCATCGTGGAAGCCGCTCGTTCCCGGCGTGGAACTGGGCAGCGATGTAGTTGCTGCTGCTGTGGTGTCGGAGACGGCCCGTGAGAGCTCGGTGTCGACCGGCGGCGGGCGGTAGGGCTTGGTGGCGTCCGCGATGCCGCGTCGCGTGGGCGACACGAACCAGCTGCGTTGACCGGACGCGTCGGCGAGGATCGACTCGACGACGCGCTGCTCGCTCGTGTGGGTGCGCTCGCGGAAGACCCAGCTTACGACCTCCTTGAACAGCGAGAAGAACGGGTGGTGCGAGATGAGGCAGAACACGCGCGGGCGCCAGGCGTCGGCCGCGAGCGAATCGTAAAAGTGGAGCGCAAACCCGTAAGCGCGCGAGCCGTCGCCGCCCGTGAGCGAGAAGGAGAAGAACGTGGGCTTGCGCTCGAACGCCGAGGGTGACGCCGCGCTTAGACACGACGGGATGCAAAACTAGAGGCAAACCAATTGGAGAAACGAAGCGTGAGCGAGGCGACCGAACACAATCCGGGGTGTACCCATTTAGACGCACGAACGGGACGCCGTCCGGGAGCGGGAAGTCGGCGTGGTCGGTCGACGGGAGCCGGAACGTCACGCGGCGCTCAAAATCGTCGACGCACTCGCCCGCGCTGTGGCGTGACGCCCGACGGGACGACGCTGCATGTGGGGAACATGGCGGACAAACAGATACACACGCGACGCCCGTTATTAGTCACAAGTCCACTACAACTCCACGCAACAGCCAGAAGGACGCACGCGGCAGCACGTCGGCGACGACCTCGACAAAGTAGTCGACCAGCCGCGCGCGCGCGTCGCCCGCGGGGACGGCGGCGCGGGCAGCAGTGCTCGCGCTCATGTTGGCCGAGTTGTGTTGGGCCGACGACGACGCGGACGACGCGAAAGGCACAAGGCGCGTCGGACGCGGTCTATAATCAGATGCGCTTCCTCTGGATACGCCACCGTGCACGCTGCGGCGCGTGCTGTGTGTGTCGGAGTTGTGGTGGTGGCGAGGGGAAGCGGGTGACTTATAAGTAGACGCGCTTCCCGCTTTGTGCCGCAGCGTGTCCCATGAGAGAGAGCGAGCGAGGGTCAACTCGGGGGCCTTTCGGTCGCAATGATTGGGGTTTCGTCTCATCTCAGATCTGAGTTGAACATGAGACTGAGCCCACGAAAGGGTAGAATCTGTGACGTGGTGCGATCGGATCCGAAAACAAAGGCAAAAAAAAGGCCCGAGGTTCCCAAACTGAGTCTGTTGGTCTGTTGCGTGGCTTCTTAGGCGACTCAGAGCGCGCCGGCCTTGTCGCCATGGGCGAGCTCCTTGAGCGACCGCTGGGCCGTGCCGCGACGCAGCGGCTGGGGCTGCGAGTCGTGGGGCGCCCAGCCGATCATGTAGATCACCTGGAAGGTCGCGGGCACGGAGCCGTCGTCGTTGGCGTACATGGTCTGGTAGATCGACGCGGCCGCGAGCATCGACTCCCGCGTGGGCGCGCGGCCCTTGGACTGCACGGCGTTGTTCTCGCCCATCTTCTGGAGGTGCTCCATGAGCACGAACGCGTTCGGGTAGTGCACTTCGATGTAGTCCGTGTCCACCGTGCACAGCGTGAAGCCCGCACCCTGGAGCAGACCGCCGACGTCCGGAACGTTTGCGAACGGCGAGATGTGGGGCGAAATCCCGCCCTGGCGTTCCTGGTCCGCAAGAATGAAGGCGCTCCTATGAAGATACAATAGAGTAGGGTGGTGAGTGTGGATAAACTTTGCGGATCGTCGAGATGGTGGAAAAGATCCTACCGCAGCTCTTGAAGCGAGTCACCGCCCAGCATGGCCCCGAGGAAGACGCCGTCGGGCTTGAGGCAGTCACGGATCTGGTTGAAACAAAAAGTCACGACTAGCACACGCGTGGACATCGGACAGCTGGGACGTGGCGTCCGAGAACCTACCTGCTGGAAGGTACTCGGGAGATCATTGACCCAGTGGAGACTCAGCGAGCTCATCACGAGGTCAAAGTGGTTTGGCGGGAACGGCAGGTACTCCTCGTCCACGACGATGTGCTTCGTTTCCACTAGGAGAACAGGATGGAACACAGCGCTCAGAACATTACGAGTTCCGATCGCGAACAAGAGAACCTGTTTGTAGTACGCACATGCGTTGACGTCTTCGCGCTCCTCGTCGGCATCGCGCAGCAGCAGCTTCTCGGACGCGTCGCACTGCAGCAGCAGCTTGACGCCGCCGAGGCCGTCGTCGACGCTGAGGTTCTTGTAGATGTGGCCGCTGCCGCAGCCCAGGTCCAGCGCCACGGGCAGCTCGCGGTCAATGTCCTGTACGAACATAACAACAACCATGGAATCAGGCAACCGGGGACAACACCATACGACAAACGTAGGCATATCGGCGTTACGCACCTCCAGGCGGTCCACGAGCCGGCGCGCTACCTCGTCCTTGAGGTACTCGTACTCCTCGCCGTTCGCGAGCGCCGCAATGTTGTTGCGCTGCTGGCGCTTCACCGCTGCGAACACCGCCCAGCACGAATAACAACATCAGCACATGCGGAGCCCCGTCAACTACAGGGATATGCACAACGCACCGCGGTCAAAGATCGCGGCCTGCTGCGGCGGTCCGCTCGAGAGCGCGCGCCGCGCCAAAGCGCCCGACGGCGATCGCACCGCGTGCCGCTGCCGTCACAGCCGCATGCAAAATCCACAGTATTAGACGCTACATAGTAGACACGATACCAAGCAGATAAGCCCCTCCGCACCGCCAGCGTCGTCGCCACGCTGCGCATGGCCAACGTCCAAGATGGTGATCTTCTCGTGTCTTTGAGGCTCGTTTTGCGGCCCTGGGCTGGGGCTCAGCAACTTGTGGATGATATTTTAGCCAATCAAGACAAGTGAGCTCCACATGACCATGTGGATCAGTTGATAGGTTCGTTCGGATCTGGCGCGCGCCACAAGATCCGTCCATTGACGCGCTGACGTCCCCACTGCCAGTTCCTGCCTGTGGCGGTCTCTCCGTCTACACTCTCTCAAGAACGCGCGCCGCCATGTCGTCGTCGCTGCCGCTGAGGGCGCTGCTGGCCACGCGACGCGCGGCCACAGCCACAACCGCGGCCACAGCCACAGCCACAGCCACCCGGAGACCACGCTGGTCCGGGCCCACGAGCGGTCTCCGCGTCCACTGGCGCGCGACGGCCGCGTCGCCGGCGCCGCTCCACTCGTCGAATCTGCTGCTGGTGCGTCGCGGCGACTTCCGGTGGCTGTCGGCCGCCGCGGCGCCGTCTCCACCGCCCTCTGATAGCGACACGAAGACCAAGGGCGCCAAGACCACCGTGCTGCCGCCGCTGCCGGCGCAGCTCCAGGCGATGCTGCCCGAGCGGCGCAAGGGCAAGGACGCGGCGGCCGGCGGAGACCCGGTGCCGCCGCCGCCGCCGCTCAAGGACGTCAACAAGGTCTACTTCCCGGGCAAGACGTTCCACTCGGCCTCGCGCGACGTCGTGTTCCGCGCCATGGCGGGCAACGCCGCGATCACGACGCTCAAGACGCTCGCGTGGCTCAAGACCGGCTCGAGCGCCATGCTCTCGGAGGCCATCCACTCGCTCGTGGACACGGGCAACCAGGCCATTTTGATCCTCGGGCTGCGCCAGGCGTCCGGCGTGCCCGACAAGCACCACCAGTACGGCTACGGACGCGCGGCGTACTTTTGGTCGCTCATCTCGGCGCTCGGGATCTTCTGGCTCGGCGCCGGCGTGACCGTCACGCACGGCATCCAGACGATCCTGAGCCCGCCCGAGCAGCTCTCGCTCTCGTGGGAGATCTGGGCCGTGCTCTCGGGCTCGTTCCTCATCGACGGCTGGGTGCTCCAGCGCGCGGTCAAGGAAGTGCGCGCGACCAAGCCGCCGAACGTGTCGTTCTTCAACCACGTGCGCCGCATCAAGGACCCGTTCATGATGGCCGTGCTGCTCGAGGACATGACGGCGTGCACGGGCGTCGTGATCGCGGCCTGCGGGATCGGCGCGAGCCACATCACGGGCAACCCGCTCTGGGACAGCCTCGCCAGCGTCTCGATCGGCATGCTGCTGGGCGGCGTCGCCATCCAGCTCATCCGCCTGAACCAAAAGTACCTGCTCGGCCAGTCCGTGGAGCCCGAGATCGAAAAGGGCATCCGCGAACTCCTGCTCGCGCGGCCGTCGATCGACGCCGTGTACGCCGTGCAGTCCCAGTGGGTCGGCCCCTCGACGTTCAGCTACAAGGTACGAGAAAACCTGTCGGACTACGAGCTGAATCTCTTTGTACTAACTGACCGAATTCATCGGACAGGCCGAGGTGGACTTTGACGGCACGTACCTCGCGGCGCGGTTGCTGCAGATGTACAAGCCCGTGTTCCTGGAGGCCAAGGATCTCGAAAACGACCTGCCACTCATCCTGGCGTGGTACGCCGAGGACGTGACGCGGCTCGTGGAGAAAGAAGTGCAGGAAGTGGAAGAAGAAATCCGCCGGTATTACCCGGAGGCCGCGTTCATCGAGCTCGAGCCCGACAGCAAGGACACGGAGATGCGCGCGATCTCGGCCATGAAGACCACGTCGTCGCGCACGAGCGAGCGCGAGGCCATGACCCGCGCGCTCGCGCACCTCGCGCGCACGCTGGATCGCACAGACAAGCCCGTGGTATGATGGTGATGATGGCTCACGAAAACAAACAAACGAAGAAGCAGATAGTGCTGAAATAAATTATACTACTTCCGAACGGTTCGGGAGCACGAGAATGAAGGAAGGATAAAGAAAGACAATGGAACGGGACGGTCTACGTGAAGACCTGGACAGGCGACGCGTCAACTGCGTCCTCCACAGCATGCTGGTGCTGGTGCTGGGCCTCGACGCGCACGTCCTGCCAGCTCACACTGCGGCGCTTGGCCTGTGCGGCCGCCGCGGCCGACGTCGATGCCGCGTTGCGGCGGTGCGAGGACGTAGCCTCGAGGTTCTGCCAGCGGAACGAGCGCCTGTGCGAGCGCGACTTGGACGTCGCGTACTGCTGGAAGCAGTGGTAGAGTCCCATGATGACCACGAATGAGAGCACGTTGAGGAACACGCCGTACGCGAGCTCCGACGTCGTGAGGAACGCCCAGCTCGAGCTGCCCAGTTCCCACGCACGCTCGACCAGCGACGCGAGCGGCGACGGCGAACAGCCCTGGTCCGCGGTGGTCGACGGCAGCGAGTGGAGCACGCGGCCCGGGCGGCGAATGTAGCTCGACTGAGCCGCACCGTTCTCACTGTCCGTGAGGATGGTGAGCCCAAACACGGACGCACACAGCCCGAGGCTCGCGGCTGAGACCGTGGCGGCCGAGCGACCGAGCGATTTGCGCTGCTTCTTGGGCGTGGGTAGCACAAGAACTTCGGCCTCGTCGATGTCGTCTTCCTCGTCGCATGACTCTTCCATCAGCGAGTCCGTCGGCGACTTGTGGCCGCTCTCAAGATCGTGGAGCGACGCGCGCGTCGTGGGGGCCAGTTGCGGTCGGAGCGTCGACACGGCGGACGCGGCAGGAGCCGGTGCTGAGGTGGGCATGGGCGGCAATGCGGCTGCGCGCGCCGGGTCACTGTACATGGTCACGAGCGACCGCAGGAACGAGTTCTGGTCCTGTAGCGATTTGTTCTCGGCGCGCAACGCGGAGATTGTGTTCTGCAGTTCATGCTGTTTCTTGGTGAGCTCTTCGACTTCGACCGAGAGGTCTGTGAGCTGTTCCTTGCGGCGCAGACGGCTGCGGTTCGCGCTCTCGCGGTTCTTCATCTGCCGCAGCGCGCGCTTGGATTTCTTGAGTTCCACCGGGTCGAGCGACGTCGCCGGCTGGTTGGGCATCACGTCCGGCAGCGGGCGCTTGAGGTTGGCGTTGAGCGGCGGGAAGCACGCAACGGGGAACGCGAACGGCAGCATCGCCGCCGAGGACACCGCCGACACCGTCGCGTGGGACGGCACGAGCGACATGGGCGCACTGGCGCGCGATGCCGTCGGCGCGGCGACGGGCGCGGCGGGCGGCGACACGGGCGGCAGCTTGAGCTTGACTGCGAGCGGGTGCTGCATGGAGGACGCGCTGGCGCCGCCGCTCGTCTGCGCGGACGGCTGGAACGCGTAGGCCGCGGCGGGCGACGCCGGCTGGTTGGTCTGCTCGTCCTCGACGAACGTGGGCGGCGGCGAGGCCATGTCGCTGCTGCCGTCGTCCGTGACGCCGTCGCTGAGGTCGTCGGCGTTGTAGCTGCCGTCGTCGTGGCGCGCAAACGCGTCGGCGCTTTGGACGGCGCTGTCCAGCAGGAAGTCGTCGTCGTACGCGAGCAGCTGCACGAGCTCGAGCGACGAGGCCGGGAACTCCATGTTGGTGCTGGCGGGCGTTGTTCCGATTGCGAGCGAGGCGTCGTCTTCTTCTTTGAACAGGTCCATGTCCATGAACAGCGCGCTGTCGCTCAACGACGCGGCCATGGTCTCAGTTATGGAGGTGGAAGCGTGTAATAAGCGCGGGCGGCAGACCAATCACGCGCGGACAGCGCAGGTGACAGGTTCCAGGCCAAGTTGGCGAATGGGGAAGCGCCGCATATTCAGCGGCTGCGCGCGAGGAGCTCTCCACGAGAGACCCAGAGGACCATCACTCAGAATCGGCGTGAAAGACCTGTAGGAATGGATTTTGCCTCCAGCGAAGAGTCCGTTTATTGCAGTATTTGTATTGTGAAATGGACTGTATAAATGAGTATCCTGTTGGAAACAATGATCGAGTGACTGGCGTTGTGCGCATTTCGACTTGTCAAGCTGCGATTGGTGGAAAATGGCTCTGTGACTTGGACGATCGTGATTGGTGGAGCGTATTGGGATCATGTGGCAAGCGGGCTAGGGCTTCTCCGGAATGTTGGTAGTTGACGACGCAGCGACGGTCTCACTTGGCGGCGGAGTGGCTGAGATGTAGCCATCGCCGCTGAGCTGCCCGCAGTCCGCGACGACCACGGGCGCGAGCGGCCGGCCGGAGCCCGAGCCGAGCGCCTCGAAGGCCGCGAGGTGCTCGAGGTCCTCGGCCAGCACCTGCCCGAAGACCACGTGCTTGCCGTCGCACCAACTGGTCTGTGGAGAACAGGAGGAGGAGAAGGTGAGGAGGCGGAGGAGGAGGAGATGGAGAAGGAGCACGCGTACTGCACCGGTACGAAGGAGATGAAGAACTGCGACTTGTTGCTGTGGTTCTGGTGTGCCATGGACACCGAGCCGACCTGGTGCTGTTGGGGGCGCGACATGACGTCAGTCGGAGCGTCGACGGTACGCGAGCGGGCGGGAACGCACCTTGTACAGGAAGCTCTGGCAATTCCACAGGGTGAGCGTGGGTCAGTCTCCTCACTGGGTATGCGGTGAAGCAACAACTGAGCTCACCTCGTCTTCGAAGACGCGAGAATACGCGGAGGCTCCACCCGCGCCGTTTCCTGGCTCACCATCAACACGTATGGTATGTGAGCCCACTGTCAGCTCATCGTACTCGGAACGCTGTTTGGCTTTAGAGTGACCGTGCGTGATGTCGCCGCCCTGCATCATAAAGCCTGGGATGATGCGGTGAAAGCGCGTCTGCTTGTAGAACAGCGCGCGCACCTTGGCGTTGCCCTTGCGCTCCCCTGCGTAGGTGGTCGACAGTAGAAAGAACAAGGTCCTTGGGAAAGAGCCGTAGAAACTCGACGTACCCGTGCACAGCATGCGGAAGTTGCCGCACGTATACGGCAGCTCTTCATCGAACAGCTTGCATCCTCGTATTACCGTTAGTGGTGGGTCATTGTCTTCTCGAGCGACAGGGAGCTGACGTCCGCGCACCTCGATATGGAGTCGTCGGAGCGGCTGGTCGCCGGCGGCAATGTCCAGGTACACGACCATGGGCCCGCTGGCCTGGCCGAGCGTGAACTCGGCCAGCGACTTGACGCGCGCGGCCTCCGCCATATCGATGTGAACGCTGTGAATCGGCGCCCGTTGGGTGTCTCAACTGCGACCTTCAAGCCGCGATCTTTCTCTGGCGATGAATGCAAAACGAGACGACCACGCACCTGTGCCTATTTTTGCGTCGCTATAATTCCAAGGGGAAGCCATTTCGCGACGAGCAGCCCCATTGATCGTCTGGAAGGGATTACCCACCAACTCAGTCGTCATGGCGTCCACGGCGGAACTGTCCGCAAATGCGCGCAAGCTCCAGGAAGATGAGATTGAGGTTCGTAAACGAAGGTAAAGGAGAATGGTTGCTCATCGCCATCGTCACTAACCTCTGCCATTGCCCTGTGTGTGTTTCTTACCAATGGTAGCGGCTCGTGAAATGCCGCGTGCGCTCGGAGATCGAGGCCCGCAAGGCCGCAGAGGCAACGATGAAACGTGCGGTCCAAGAAGCGCGCGAGCTCAAGAAAGAGCTCGTGGTCATGCGGCAAGAGAAAGAGGAACTCAAGCAGGACACGCGGAAGGCTGCGCTTGTGGCGGCCACGACACCCACACCGGGCGGCGTCGTCACCAAGGACGACCTCCAAAAGAAGCTGTCCCAGGAAAAGGCCAAGCGCCAGGCGCTCACGACGCAATTGGAGTCGGCGCGCCAACAAGTAGCCCAACAGCGCGATCTGCTGGAGCAACAGGACGCCCAGCTCGCAAAGGCCCAGTCCCGCCATGACGAAGCTATCCGGAGTGCGCAGGAGGAGCTTACTGCAAAGCAGCGGGAGCTTGAGGCACTTCAGGACGAGGCGAAGAAGCTCAAGAGCGCGGCCGACGAGGCCAAGCGCAAGTGCCAGCGGGCCCTGAAGGAGAAGAAGGAGGAGCAACAGCAGCTCCTGGATGAGAACGCACAGCTCGCCAAGAAATGTGAGGCGCTCGAGCGGCTCGGCGAGGAAAACGCCAAGCTACGCAAGCTGCTGGACAAGGCCAAGGACAAGCAGGGTGGCGTCGCGGAGGAATGGCAGCGCCGCCTGGACCAGCGCGAGCAGGCGTTCCTGCGCGAGGAGCAGGCGAGCAAGGCGCAGCTGGCCGACAAGCAGCGTGAGATCGAGGCGCTCCAGGCCGAGAAACGTGAGTTAATCGACCGGATCGACGAGCTGGAAGCGCAGGCCGCGACCGTGGCAGACGACCACGCTGCCCAGATGGAGCGTCAGGAAGAGCGCTTTCAGGAGCTTATGGGCTCCACCAAGCAGTTGCAGGACCGCCTCCAGACGCTTAAGGACGCCGGCCGCGTGGCGGACCGCGCGCGGCTGGACGCCGAGGCGCGACTTGCGAGGGCGCAGGAGCAACGCGAGACAGCCGAGGCCGCAGCCGACGCCGTGGAGGCCAGAGCGGAGAAAGCTGAGCTGCAGCTGCGCGACGCGAGACAACAGCTCGAGCAGGTGGAGAAGGCGCTCAAGAAGAAGGGCATTTCGATCGACTTTCTGCTCAAAACAGGAAGTAGTAGCTCCGCAAACAAGACGTCGAAAGAGCCAAAGGGACCGGAGGACGACGGCGACGCCGACGAGCCCGCTACCAAATCGACCATTGCGGTGAAGAAGAGGACTGTCTCCGTGGCGCCGCCGCCACCGGCAATGACCAAGGATGCGTCAAGGCCGGCGCTGGAGACCAAGACGCGCACGACGACGACGCTTTTGACTAGGGCGAAGCCTGCCCCCGCGGGAGCGAGCAGCACTGCCAGCAGTAGGCGAAGCAACAACAATCATAGCCACGCGGATAGAGAACCCACGCCGGAACGCGTACGCAAGTGATTTCGTAACAACACGAGATGCAGAACGTTTTTTCTCTTTCTGTTAGCCCGAGTCTATCATGATTTCCCTTCTATGTGTTCCCTAGTGGACCGGCTCCTCCTGGCTCTTGCGTGCGGCTGCGTCCTCCATGGCCTTGGCTTTGATACGCGCGACGGCCTCGGCCGCGAGCGCCGCGCGCTTCTCGGCGCGCTCGGCCTTCTCGGCGTCTTTCTTCTCCTGCTTCTCGGCGATCGCCAGCGGCACCGCGATCGCCGGCGCCTGGGACGCTTTCTCGTGGTACGCTGCGACAAACGCGTCCTTGAACACCAGAAACGAGCCGTCGTCGATGCGCGCGCGAATCGTGCGGAAGAACCGGTAGTAGTGGTGCATATTGTGCAGGTACAGGAGCGTGTCGCCCAGCATCTCGCGCACGTTGAGCAGGTGGTGGATGTACGCGCGCGTGTAGTGGCGGCACGTGTAGCAGTCGCAGTCCGCGACGAGCGGTGCAAAGTCCTTCTCGAAGCGCTTCTCGCGCAGGTGCAGCAGCGCGCCCGAGCGCTCGCGCTCCATCTTACGCACGCGCGCGTCGTCCGTGGCCGGGTCCATCCAGAAGATGAGCGCCGCGTGGCTCTGCGTGGCCGTGACGGGGTACGTCGAGATGAACGCGTCGACGCCGCTCGCGACCGCGCGGATCACCTCGAGCGGGTGGCCGATGCCCGTGACGAACCGCGGCAGCGCCGCCGCGCCCTCTGTGGGCTCGATGACGTCGAGGATGAGGTCGATCGTGGACGTGCGCTGCTTGTTGTTGGTGATGAGGTCCACGCCACTGAGCAGCAGCGCCTGCACGTCGCGCTTCACGGTCTCCTCGGCGCTGATACGGCGCAGTCGCTCGTCTGTGCCACCGACGATCACACCGCACACGAGCGCGTCGTCATCTTCGTGCTTGGCCGCGAGGCAGTCGTCGAGCCACTGGAGCGTGGCCTGCACGGCCGCGCGCTGGCGGTTCGCGCCGAGCGAGAGCGCGATCTCGTCGGCGAGCGGCACGAGCAGCTGCGCGCGCAGCATCGCAGAGGCCTCCATGAGCTGCGCGGGCGTGACCTCGCGGCGGCCCTTGCCCGTGGCCACGAGGAACGCGCCCTTCTTGGACGGCGGGTTGGACGCGTTGATGTAGTCGCGCGCCGAGAGCACGGCGTGCGCGCACGGGAGCCGCAGAAAGTCGCGCAGCGGGATCTGCTTTTGCTGCACAAACTCGAGCATCGTGCAGCT
>JAMFLL010000380.1:25912-40864 GCA_027475725.1 Pythium rhizo-oryzae
CAGCCGTGCTCGACGCTCAAGCCGGGCGAGACGTACGAGCAGCGCGGCACCAAGTTCTCCAAGATGGGTTCGCACATCATCACGCCGGCGCAGTACAACCGCGTCGGACGGCACAGCTTCGAGTCGACGGCCATGCAGAGCATGCAGGCCGTCCAGCCCGAGGACTACCACGTGCCCGACAAGCGCGGCGTGAGCGCGAACGAGAAGTACGCGCTCTCGCCGCGCAAGTTCATCGCCACGAGCACGTACCTGCACGATTTTTCGAGCTACGAGCATGAAATGCGGCGCGTCGTCGCGACGGACCTCGCCGAGTTTGAACGCGCGTTCCACGCGGTCATGGCCGAGACCGAGAGCAGCAACAACGGGGTCGAGCTCGCGCATGTGCCGCGCATCGTCAAGCTCGCGCTCGGCGACGGTGCCACCCAGCGCGTTGTGGACTTGTTTGTCGGGTTCTTTGACCACCGGCTCGTGGCCACCTCGCCCTTCGTCGACAACATCACGTGGGACGCGTTCCGCGCCGCCGTGGGCCACATCCAAAGCACGTTCGAGGCAGAGCTGGGCAAGCGATACACGCACCTCACGGGGCTGCCGAACGCCAAGGCGGACGCAACCAAGGTCATCCCGTCGACGACGCCCGCGAGTAGCTACAACGTCGACTATGGACGTTACGGGGACCAGCCGCTCGAACGCCCATACATGCGCCGCCGCGGCATGGCTTCCACGACCGACGACTTGCAGCCCGGCACGACGAAGGACACGTTCCATATCCCCGGGTACGCGGGCTTCTTACCTCGCACGACGCACAATCCGGACGCAGTTGCCCACGGCGAAGGCGCGCATCCGCACGGGCGCAAAGACGAGCTGCGACTTTACCACAGCGACAACATCCCCGGGTACACGGGCCACAAACCTGTGGACTGCAAAAACTACCGCGGCGAGTGCCGCGCCGGCTCGCACGATCTCACGTCCACGGGATCCAACTACAAGCCACATTTGTAATAGGCAGTTCCGGTCGAGACAGCCAAGCAACAGCTTAATACACCCGTGCCCGGGCTCATTTATTCGACGCTTTTTTGTTCGTGTGGCTTACGTCGTCGAAGGAATCCGCTCGAGGATCTCCTGTAGAAACGAATGGCCGTTCATCACGCTCGTGCTGGCAATCAGGATCTGCTGGGACGGATCTGCAAGAGATCAGTTCATAAGCACAACGTTAACAACGCTCAGAGAGACCACATCGAAACGTTGGCTGAGCAACGTACAAAACTGCGCAAGCCACCGCAGCGCGGCGATCTCCATGTAAGTCACACCGCCCACAAAGCACACGATCAGCACCTGCGGCCTCGCCGACGGCTCAACGCTCGTGCTGGCCGTTTTCGTCGCCTCGTCCGTAGTCGCCTTGGTTGGCTTGCGATGCTTCGTCTTGACCTCGGCGCGTGGCCCGCTCATCTTGTTCATGGTGTTGTCGATCGCCTCCCAACACGCGCGCTTGAGTATTTCTTCGACAAGCAGACACGAGATCGGTGCATATCCGGAAGTCACGAACGCCATGTTCCCGGGATCGAGCGCATCCACGTCCAGGTCTATTGCTCGCAATGCGGCTGTGATCTCCATGAACGGCGATTGCGGCGGCTGCCCCCACAACGTGCCACTTGCAGCGGTCTCCAGAAGCGTTGTCGGCTCGACGGCTTCGCGCAAGAGCCCGACGCGCTCCAGATTCTCAAACGAAAACACGAGCTCGTGGCCGTACGTCTGCAGTAGTCGCATCTGGAGTCGGTTCAGCGTACCTCGTGGCACGCCGCCATGGACGACGCTGTAAATGCAAAGTACCCGAAGAACGCCCAGCAGTGGAGCGTGCTGAAAGATCATGTCTTCGATCTCATTGAAGATCGCGTCGACGTCGTCCGTCTCGTGATTTAGATCCATGATCGCGCGCTCGAGTTGCCACTGCGCGCGAAACGCACGGGAACTCGTCGTCGCCTCCACGGTCTCCGTCAATGCGACCAGTCGCTCCAGTGACTCTTGTTTGGCTTTGATCTGCGGAACAGTTTTGACGAACTCGTGGACCTCGGCGGTGGAAGCGGCTGCGCTGGTTGCGCGGAAGTGGTCAAACTTTTGCTTGACCGTGCTGGCTTCGGCGTTCAGCGCAGCGGATACAGCTTGAATATTCAGACCGCGCACGCGCTGGAAGATGCTGTCACTGGCGTTGAGAGGGATCATCTGATCGGTGAGAGACGGTGATGCGCCATCTGACGTCAGTGAAGGCATCGTCGCGAAGCCGTCACGACTCTCGAAAAGCTCATGGATGAGAGCCTCCAGCGTGAGTGGTGTCGATACCACACTCGCCAAGTCGATAGTGCGATCGAGTAGCACGAGCGAGTATGCGGCCTCACTCTTCGCTTTGGATCGCTTGGGTTTCCTCGCCCTGTCCTTTGCCTCGCCTTCATTGTGCTGGCGCTCTTCGCTTTGAGCTTCACCGACTGCAGCAGGCTCCATCTCCATCAATCGCTGGAACACAAACGCCGAGAGCTCGCCCTTGTACTTGATGTGATCAAATGGCGCATACAACCGCTGCATCTGCTGCAGCGCCGCGGCGAGGTCCCCGAGCGCGCTCTTGTTGCCCTGCATGACGCAGTCGTAGAGACAGCGCTCGCGCCCGAGCGTCACGAGATCGCTGTCGAGTGGCACGAAGCCCGCGTCAACCTCCTCGATGCGGAACACGTCCGCGAGATGCTGGTGGCCGAGCGCCTCGGCGCACATGGGCGTCCACCGGCCCAGCACGAGCAGCACGAACGCGCGCTCCTTGGGCTCCACCGAGAGCAGCAGGCCGGCGTGGGTCGCGATCGCGCGCACGTCCTCGACCTGCGCCGGTGCAACGTACACGACCGTGCGGCAGCGCACGCGCGCCAGCTCGTCCGTGAGCTCGACGCACTCGGCCATGCGCCCGAGCGCCGCAAGCCCGCGAGGGAACACGTGCGTGAGCAGCGTGGTCAGCCGGTGCGGCAGCACGAGCGTGCACTCGCCCGCGGCGTCGTCGCCGCCTGTCGCCGCCGCGAGCGCGCGCTGCAGCGCTGCTGCGTACTCGCTTCTCAGTCGCTCGAGGGGCGCGGCGCCCGCGTCCAGCGCCGCGAACCGCAGCGTCGTCGGCGTATCCATTCGCCGGATCTTCAAGAGTCACATGGGAGAAATGGTGGACTGAAATATGGGTTTACAGGTTTTCAAAACCCGTGATGGGTTTCAGACCCGTGGGTCTTGGCGAGTGAGAGGCCAGATCGGGCCTGCCAGCAAAGAAGATCGCTTTCCGGCCCTCGTTGTGTTCCGCCACCTCCAAGCAGAGAAAACGGTGTTTAAAACAGTGACTGTGTGGGAGATTCATGAGGGTACAACCAGAGCAGACGGTTTCCAACATATATGTTTAAAACACGCTCGGGTTTGTGCCTCCCACAGATCGTCGAAGTGGGGTAGCGGCAAGCGTGAAATCTTCCCCGAGTCCGAGGAAACGGAGCGAGAACCATGGTGCTGAGCGCAGAGGCCGCGTTCCGCGCGAACGCCAAGGCGGTGGTGCGCGACTACTTTGTGGAGCCGCGTCTGGGTACGTAAGTTGTGATTTTCCCTCGAAAAAACGAGCGTTTTCTGACCACGGGGGACGCCATGGGCGTATTTTAACAACGAAACACAGACTACCGCACGATCTCCGGCGTGAACGGCCCGCTCGTGATCCTCGAGAGCGTCAAGGTGCGGTCACAGAAACAATGAATGTCGAGGGAAACCGAATACCGTTCGCTCACTGATGAGGTTTCTATGATGGTGGGATGACAGCTGCCCAAGTATGCCGAGATCGTGAACATCACGCTGTCGACGGGCGAGAAGCGCCAGGGCAAGGTGCTCGAGGTGCAGGGCAGCAAGGCCGTCGTGCAGGTGTTCGAGGGCACGGACGGCATTGATAACCGCAACACGCACTGCGAGTTCACGGGCGACGTGCTGCGCATGGCCATCTCGGAGGAGATGCTCGGCCGCACGTTCAACGGCTCGGGCAAGGCCATTGACGGCGCACCTGCGGTCGTGGCCGAGGACTACCTCGACATTGAAGGCCAGCCCATCAACCCGTCGTGCCGTGACTACCCGAAGGAGATGATCCAGACCGGCATCTCGGCCATCGACGTCATGAACTCGATCGCGCGTGGGCAGAAGATTCCGCTGTTCTCGGCCGCCGGTCTGCCGCACAACGAAATCGCCGCCCAGATTTGTCGTCAGGCCGGTCTCGTCAAGCGCAAGGACGTGATGGACTCGCACGAGGACAACTTTGCCATTGTGTTCGGCGCCATGGGTGTCAACATGGAGACGGCCCGTTTCTTCCGTAACGACTTCGAGGAGAGCGGCTCGATGCAGAAGACGGCGCTGTTCATGAACTTGGCCAACGACCCGACCATCGAGCGTATCATTACGCCGCGTCTCGCGCTCACGACCGCTGAGTACTTGGCCTACGAGCGCGACATGCACGTGCTCGTCATCTTGACCGATATGAGTTCGTACGCCGATGCGCTGCGTGAGGTGTCCGCTGCGCGTGAGGAAGTGCCGGGCCGTCGTGGTTACCCGGGTTACATGTACACGGATTTGTCGACGATCTACGAGCGAGCTGGTCGTGTCTCTGGACGCAACGGGTAAGTCGAGTGTTGAGTTCAGTGCTGCGCCGTGGACGATTGATGTACTCACGCGGAGGAATATTGCGCTCTTATAGCTCGATCACGCAGTTCCCGATTCTGACGATGCCCAACGACGACATTACGCACCCGATTCCGGATTTGACTGGTTACATTACGGAGGGACAGATCTACGTCGATCGTCACCTGTACAACCGACAGATTTTCCCGCCGATCAACGTGCTGCCATCACTGTCTCGACTGATGAAGAGTGCTATTGGCGAAGGCATGACGCGTGACGACCACAGTGCCGTGTCGAACCAATTGGTGAGTACAAGTAGTGTGTCGGCAACGAGCTACGTCTTTTATCTGACGTGATGTGGTGTCCGTCTCTAGTACGCGAGTTACGCGACGGGCAAGGATGTGCAGGCCATGAAGGCCGTCGTTGGTGAAGAGGCGTTGTCTCTGGAAGACCACCTGTACCTGAAGTTCACGGAGAACTTCGAGAGCAAGTTCATCTCGCAGGGTCCCTACCAGTCGCGCGACATTTTCGAGTCGCTCGACTTGGCGTGGTCGCTCTTCCGTTCGTTCCCGAAGGAACTGCTCAAGAAGATCCCGAAGAAGCAGCTCGACACGTACTACGCGCGCCGGCAGCAGGCTCGCGATGTGAAGGAGGAGGTAGGTTGATCTTCTCACAGTTGCGCTAGCTCTAAACGTGAGACTGACTGCCAAGGCTTGCTCTCTCCCACAGTAAACTGCCAAATGAGTCCTGCACCAGTACCACACCCATCGTGGCGTCCCGCGATCTTGTATAGCTGTGTACAAGTTCAGCGGACGCGGCGCAACTAGCTCAATCTTTTGACGCCCCAGACTATATGAAAAAACACGCGATCGGATCTGTTGAGCTGTACCTTCAGTTGCTTCATTGCTATATTTCGTTTACAGGCATAGATGCGGAGTCAGTTGTACCTGTCAGTTGTTCAGCTTCAACTGCAGACTTAGATGCAGCCAGTCGTTGTGCCGCCTCCTCCATTTCCTTTTGCCGCCTAGATCTCCGCTTCCGAGGTTTCGGGTCAGATTCAGGCAGACTCGAGAGCCACTCGGGGGCAGTATGACCAAGTATTTTCCGACAGTGGTGGACACTCTTGTGGTTCTTTTTGCACTCTTCACACATCTTCTTGAACGACGAGCCTATGTCAGATCATGCGACACAGTGTGATGAGCACATCAATAGTCCAGTACAAGCACATACATGGCTGACTGTCAGCGGATACTCACTCGCGGCAGGTTGTGCAGTGCGTATGGGTGGCACGGACCGCACTGGCTGCTGTGTGTTCATGACGCTGTTGAACGCCATGGGCCACATCGACTGTGCACCAAGCATCATGGGCTGCACCGCCGGCGGCGGCGGTGTGATGTGCTTTAAAATGCTCCGGCACTCGTTGGCCGTGCGGCCCAGCGGCACACAGTCGGCGCACACGGACGACATGTGGTTGGGCGGGAACAGCGTCGGCGCCGGCATTGGATAAAACATGTTGAGCCCGGATGACATGGGCGGCAGTGGCACTTTCGTGAAGCTGTTGGCACCGACGGGCATCAGCATCGCGGTGCCTTGCGGGGCAAATGGCATCGACGACGCGAGCAGTGACACTGGTAGCGTAGGTTGCGGCAGCGGAGCTTGGAGAAGCGTGCTTGAGCTGCTGCTGGCCGACGGTTGCGTCGGACTACTCGTCGATGCTGGCGGCGGTTGGGAGATAGCGGTTGGCACCGTCGTAGGCTCTGCGATTGGAGCGCTCGTGGGCGCAGTCGCTTTATGTGGGGGTTGTTGCGGCGAATTCGTCGCCTTTGTGGTTGTTGGAACAGTTGTCGTCGTCGTCATTGTCGTCGGTGAATCGGGTGTGGGTGGCTTGGACTGCTTCGCCGCCAACCGCCCATCCAACACTGGGGCTTCCCTCGGTGGTTCGCGCGCCGCGGCGGCCGAGACCGTCATCTGAGCTATCCGTTCCACCGCCTGAGTCATGACCACGCTCACACCTTCCTCTACGCGGACTTTCCGCCGCATCTTGCGCCACAGCCGCGCCGTACGCTGCTCTTTCCGCCGCTTGTTCTCGAGGCGGAAACGGTCGAGCAGCAGACTGCGCATGCGCACGGGCTGCGCTTTCTTCGCCACCGCTGGGTCAGACGACTCCTCGCTCGTGTGGCCGTTGACGTCGTCGTGTGCGTCGGCTTTCTCCTCTTCTTTCTCGTCTCCATCCTGCACGAAACACCCGACGCGCGAGCGTCAGCCAAGCAGGGACGGTCTCCCAGTCGCGGCCGCTAGACCAGCGAGCCCCCACCACGCACGTACCTCCATCGCATTCTCGTCTTCAATACGGACCAATTCTGGTTTGTTATAGACGCCAAAGACCGAATCGACAAAGTCGGCCATCTCGATCAAATTGCGATGCAGGATGCGCTGGTAGCTGTGTGGCACAGCCGGGAAATAGACGAGTTAGGCCAACGTTAGAAGCCGCGCGGACGTCTCTGCCATCTCTACACGTACGCGAGAATCGAAGGCACGTCGCTGTCGAGCTGGTACTCGGCCGCGGCGTGGAGCAAGTCCTCGTTCGCGATCAGCATCTGCAAAGCAAAAGCAGCCAGCAACGTCAGACTCACAGAGCGTGATTTGAGCATGATTGTACGGCCACTAATCCCATTTACGCACATCGGCAAACACGTCCGAGATCGTCGCAATCTCGTCTTCTTCCGGTTCGCTCTCTCCGGAGCTGCTGTGGGCGTCATCGTCCGCTGCAGCGCGCGGATCACCGTCGTCTCGGCCACCTGCCGGCGCCATTTTCTCCTTCGCGGTGGTGGGAACATCTCACGGACACAGTTTCCCGCCAAATACAGATCCTTTTTGGCCAATCACAATCGAGAATGGAAACAAAATACTACTAGGTACGATACTTGATCCTGCCATATCCGATCCGACAAAAAACCACCAAGGGAAATCAAAAATCGCTGTCGGAGAGCTCCTCGAAGCTCCACTCGTCGTCCTCGGCGTCTTCGCCCTCGAGTATGCGCTCTACGTTCCCAAGTGAATAGCAAGTGAGTAATCAGATACAAGCACCACGTTTTACCGTTTGCTAGGCAGAAAGATACCCAACGCACCGTCGAAGGCGCCCCACGTCGCTACGTCGGCGAGCAGGCCGGCGGTGATCGAGCTGTTGCCGCTACGTTGAGATTTCTTCGCGGCGGGTGCTTTCGATGATGCTGGCAGCTTTCTTTTCGCTGCAATCTTCTTTGGCGGCGGTAGATCTTGTTGTGACTGCGCTTGTTGTACGATGGGGGCCCACGCGTGTCGGGGGCGGGCTGCAGGCTGCGTCTGGGCTGCATGGTGGGCCGCTGCGTTTGCCTGCCGCTTCCGCACCGCTCGGCTCTCTGCCATCTCACTGATCTGCGACAGGATGTGAAGCTGCGAGGCCGGCGAGAGCAACAGCTCGGGTGGTCGCACTTCCTCAATTTCCTCGAGTCGCGAGGTGTCCTTCTCCTCTTCCTGCTTTGTCTCCTCTGAATCTGTGAGGAAGGAAAGCGCACGTGAGCCTCCTCATCGACAAAGAGAACCTACCCACGTGATACAGTACCTTCAACTGAATGCTCCACGCTGGAGACCGAAGCAAACAAGTCGCCAATACGCTTCGGATGGCTCGGTGCGGTGGCTGCGGCCCCGCCAAGCGGTGTCCACGCATTCGCATTCCTAGCCCGCGACTCGTCCACGCGCGCGGGGCGACTCGGCGGCGGCGGGCGTTGCACCCACGCGCCGCCCCCGCCTAGGAAGGAAACGGATTCTTGCGACGCCGACTGCTGCGACAGCGGCGGCGTCACCGGCTCGAGCGTCTGCGCCGCCGGCACGGGGCTGCCCATGGTCGTCGCCGCGTCGTCGTCGTCGTCATCATCCTCTCCAGCGTCGTCGTCGCTGGACAGCATGCGCATGACGAAGCTGAGACTCGACGCGGCGTCTTCCTCCGCCGCGTCCATCTCCGCTGGTGCCCTCGTCTGCGCGTCCATGTCTATCATCGCCACCGCCAACGCCCCGGTTGCCGTTGCCGTTGCCATGGTGTTGGTGTTGTGTGACAACAGGACAACAACTTCAACCTGCGGGCAATCACCCAACACAACAACGAAAAAACCCAGAACCAGGCGTCATCATTCGTACTTAGCCGGAACCCAAGCTAGAACGGCGAACATTCCCCATTCTTCCCCCCTTTGGCACGGCAGCGGAGGAGCATGGAGTTGCGGCAGCGCGTGCGGCAGGCGGCGACGGCGCTGCGCGGCAAGAGCGACGACGGGCAGAGCATCAGCTTCTGGTACGTTGGGTGTAAAGATGAAAATGGGGGAATCGTAGCGGCTGAGCGACGTACGCTTGTGGATCACATAGGCTGAGCGAAGGGTTGAAGAAGCGCAATGTGCGCGGCGCGCGCACGCAGTCGCTCGAGATGCTGCTGCGCGAGTGGGACGTTGAGCCAGCCGTGCTGGTGGACCCAGACGTGCACTTTCTGAACGAGTCCACGGGTGTCGTGGTGCCGCGCGGCGACGACATCGGCAAGTACATTGGCGACAAGGACGTCGTGCGGCTCTGCTCGGGCGAGGAGCTGCAGAAGCTCATTGAGAAGTTTGCGACGCGCGACCCGGATGTCGCGGCCGAGCTCATGGGGCCGAACAAGCACACGTCGCTCGGCGCCGCTTTGTACGTGCCGTCGTGACCTAGTAAGGTGGGGGAAAACGTTGGGGGCCGAAACTGACCAATTGCGTCTCGGGGGTGCGGACAGATCCAAGTTGAAGCGGATGGGCGCCGCCAACCCGACAATCAAGATGCTCCAAAAGACGTTTGATGACGCGCAAAATCCGCACGATGACGAGGCCGAGCTGCTGGAGCGGTAGGTGATCCTGTGATACCTGCCTTGGTTTGGACTGGGCTGCGTGCTAATGAGTTCTCGTCCCACACAGATTTCCCGAAGTGGACCCCGTGTTCGAAAGCGGCAACCTCGTTGAATTATCGGACGAAGAGGAGAGCGCGATCTCCCACAAGTGTGACATGTGCGACGTATCGTGGCCGGATGATGCAACGGGCAGAAAGATGTATCGCCACGTGGGGCTCGGCATTGTGACCCACCACGGGTGTGCTCAATTCACAGCGGATGCGCTCGCTCAGCACCCGGAAATCACGTCCCGCGACAAGTTTGTTGAGTCGCAGACAAATCTCTCACAGCTGAACCGGCCGGGAACCTTCCATGTGACCGTCCACCGTGCAGCTGATCTACCTGGTGCGCAGCTCTTGGGCACCCAAGCTCCGTATGCGAAGCTCTCGCTGCTCCCTTGGAAGGAGCCCATCCAGACGAAGCCCGCTGAAAGCGGCGGCAAAAACCCGATTTGGAAGAGCATGCACGACAACACCATGGCGTTTTCGCACATGTACAACAGCACGATCACACCAATACCATTGCTCGAGGTTGAGATTTGGAACTCCAACTACATCTCGGATGACATGGCCGCGTGCACATTGCTCGACATGACTCCGCTTTTGCGGTACCCGAATATCGAAGCGAAGCGATGGTTCACGCTCTCTGCGAGAGCTCAGTCACTTATGCGGGATGCATCGGATGGTGCATTGCCACGCGTACTTCTCTCGGTCAAGTTTGTCCCCCTCGAAGGAAAGTATACGACGGGCAACGAGCACAAGTTTCGCGTACATCAACTCAAATCCGTCGGACTCGCGATCCCCATTTGCGCTGCTTGTGATCGCGTCATCGTGAACGTGCTTAAGAATGTGTGGGGCTACCGATGTGAAACATGCGGTATCGACGTTCACAAAGCCTGTATCATGAAGGCGATGACGAAGTGCCCATGCAAGCAACACCAACGACGGAAAAGTGACGACATGAGTGATGGGGCGCTCACACCCCCATCATCAGAAAAGGAAGCCCAACCTATTACCCTTGCCGAAGCTAAAGAACAGCAGCCCACGTATTTGAAACATCGAGGAGTCTCGTTCATAGTCCTGAACGATGAAGTCGAGCATGCTGTCGGGCGACTTTTTCTCAAGTTTGATGGACTCCACCTGTGCTCAAAGCAATGTAATCCTGCGTCGAAGCTCCATGCGAAAAATATTTTCGATGGTGACACGTACTGCCGACTCACTTTGGACAACACTGTCTACGAGACAAGTCCCGTCCTCAAGAGTGCAGACCCTATGTACATGGAGCGTGTCTGCTTCAAAGTCCGCCGCCGCGATGCAAGCCTTCGCATCGAGGTGATCGATTTCAATTCTGATACATGTATCGCAGAGCTCAGAACTTCGCTCTTCCAGCTTCTGCAGCGCGAAGCGGATTCGTTTGTCCGATTCAACCCTATGATGAAGAAATTGCGTGTTGCTCTGCACGATTTTGATTTGAACGAGAGCCCAGATGAAGCTTTGGCGAACCCTCCTGTCTCCAAAGACAGCGAAGCTGTCGAAGAGCTTCCTACTTTGACGAGTGAAGACCGGTACGCTTTGATTCAACCCACGGAAAAGAAAACTTCGACTGGCAAGAGGAAGAAGCTTGGATTCGCGCTTATCTCAATGGAGTACGTCGAGAGCAAGCGCGAGCTTTTCCGTGTGCGCGCTGAAGAGGACTCTGCGGCTGCTGCCGCAGCACTTGCTGAGAAGGAATTCAGCGTTGAGTCTCTCCGAGCGACGATCGATCGCCTTGGGCGAACAATCAAAATTTTCCGCTGGGTTGACACCGAATACGCCGAGGTCATCTCATGGAAGAACAAGAAGAAGTCCGGCGTATGCTTCGTTTTGTTCGTTGCGTCTTGTCTCTGGATCGACGTCGAGCACATTGGTGCCTATGTACTCTTCGGCGTCATCATCTACATGCTGTATCAGTTGCACTCACGACTGGAAGGGAACCTTGAGAAGCGATGGATTGATTACGAAGAGTACGATCTCCAACAAGAAGAGCGACTCAAGCTTTATCGCCCCATCGCTGACCTATACGTTGCCGTTCATGAGGCCAAGCTGTCAAAACGAACAGATCGGCAAATTACGGCTTCCCAAACAGTGCTGAAGGACGTTGTCGTCAAAGCAAACTACTACGTCAAAATGTCGTACGTTCCGAATGACAAGAAGACAAATTACGAGCGTGGTGAGACGCACTTCTTGCCCTCACCGTTCACCGAAGCAATCATTGGTTGGACTCACCCTGTTGAGAAATCGCGAAGCCCTGTGTGGAAGATGGCAGCCTCAGGAACGACTGGGAGTGCCGCGCCTGCTCTCGCCTCTCTTGCTCCACCTCAGCAAAAGCAGCGCAAGGAGTTTCCTTTCCGGAATTACAATGTGTCGTGGCGTCACAATGCGGCAGTCTGTGAGTGCGAGCGCTGTGTCGCTTGGCGCGTGTCACAAACCGACGATGCATTCACCGTCCAAGAAGATAGTTGTGGAGTGGATCATCATGCTTTCTACTTTCCAATCCCGCAAGCATGCCGCAAAAATTTCTCAGGACGCGATGATGTTGCCCCATGGAAAGTATTTCCTGGCCAGCTCAAATTTGAGTTGTGTCTTTCACTTACCGGAGAAGCCCGCGAGACTCCGGACATGATAATTGCAAGCGCTGTGCTGCCTTTGAAAGAGTATAGGAGCGATCCCGACGCAAGCCATCAAGTGCGTGTCCCGCTCAAGTCAACCGTTACGCCAGACGGAGATGAAGATGACGGCGAAGAGGAACCTGATGAGCTTGTAGTACGCGTTGAACTGCGTACGCACGAGAACAATGGCCAAGCGAAGCGCGGACCAGGCAACACGCCTAGTGGACAGCTTCGCCGGATGGCCTCAAACTTGGTCACGTTGAGCACCAAACGCGTTCCTCACGTGGATCGTGAGTATTCGGAGACGGTGTGTGAGACGTTCGTCGAGAAAGAGAAACCTGCCGTCATCGGACAGCAGTTATTCGACGCATTCTCCAAGGTGAAGGATACCATCAAGGCTCTTCAAAGCGACATCGATGCCGCGTGTGGCACTGTTGCTTCAATCGAGAACCTGTTCAACTGGACGCACCCATGGAAGTCGGCCTTAGTGCTTGCCGTTCTAGTTGTCGGCATGATTGTGTTGTCGTTTATCCCTGGTCGCTGGCTTGTCCTCGTTTTCGGCATCACGGAATTCGGCGCAGTGTTTGTCGAGGATTCTCCACCAAGTAACCTCGTGCGCAAAATCTTGTGGAACTTGGTCACGTCGCTTCCAACCGACCAAGATCTGATCGAGCTTTACGAAGGCGAGCGCGAAGTGTACATGCTAGGAAAGCATGCAGAAAAAGAGCAGGAAGCGAAGCGACGAGTACGGCTACGCTACCAAGCTTTGTGGGCTGGAAGTGTGATGTCCAAGGGCGACAGCGATCGCAGCTACAAGGTAAGCGCACTCGGGTCGTTTGCATTTGAAACTACTGCTTGTCCATTCTGATGGTTTGAATGTTCGCACAGTCATGGTTTCTCGCGTTTCGCCCGTATCGATTCGTCTTGTGGAAGAGTGAAGAAGATGCCGAAAGCGGATCGCCGCCGCACATGCAACTCTTGGTGAGTAATGATAGCAAATGGTCTCAGCTCCGATGCCAATATACTAACCCGAGTGCACTTCGGAAAAGTTCGAGCGAATGGAGTCGATCATCCACAGCCACAAGATCGATGAAAAATCTTTCATTTTCCACGTCTTTGGCACAACCGCTGCCGGAACCGATGGTACGAGTGTATTCTGATGACGATTTGTTTCGCGATCTTCATCTGATCACCTCACCTTCCCCGTAGAGAAACGATCCTTCTCCTTTGAGTCGGAAGACAAGAAAGAGGAGTTGCTCGAGATCGTGCGTCTAAGCTGTGAGATCCCTCGCTCATGATTGTAGGCATCATCGTACCTCACACCTTTAGGTGTCTAAGCTGATTCAATAACTGCTACACTTTCTTTCTCATCGCTACTATTCTATTCTCAAGCCCTCCAAGGATGACACCATTTCTGAGGCCCCTAATCCGCCACCTCCAGCCGTCAAGGGGGCAGTGGCTTCACGCAACGCTTCGTCCAAGTTCATCAAGAACCGAGAAAGAACACGCATGCGGCCAACGCGATAGAGAATCGCCATGCGCAACCTCTCCGACAGTCGGTCGTCCACAAGACGGAGTTCATCCTCTTCAAGCGTTGTGCCGAAGGCTTCCAGTGCGTCAATCAACAAGTCGCGGAACCACAACAAGACATCGCGCCGGGACATGGCGTCGCCAAGCACAGCGCTGGAGATCGCCTCGTCTTCCTCGCCCTGACGCGTCAAATCCGATTGCGAGACCTCGGGCGGGAACACAGACAGCGGGAACAACGTTTCGACCGTCGTCTCTCTCTCCAGCCGCAGTCGCTTGCGGAACGGGAAGCGTCGACCGACAATGTGCGCTGTGTCGCGCGGCAGTTCGACCTCAACGTAGTCCCACTCGTTGCCATCAAGCGCAAAGCCGTAGTCCAGCAGCAGTTGGAAGTTGGGGCGGCGGCCGTAGCTGTTGAAGACCTCGCCGCCCGCCGCGAAGCTCGTCGGCGCGCTCGGGAACAAGCGGAAGGTGCCGTTCGCGTCCACATCAAAGTCGTACTTAGTCGCGACGTTGGCGTGGTTGAGGCAGTCCGCTAGGGGCACGAGCGCCGTCCACGGCAGCCGCCGCCCGAACGTGCGTGATTGGATCACGTTCCACGCGAAACGAAACCGCGCAAACGTGTACTGCTCCGGCGGAAAGGCGCCCTGTGGAAGCCCCAGCTAGCGTCAGTCACAAGATGAGACCACGTAGCAATAGTACAATCCCCATGGACGTACAGGGTACTTGTCACCAAGGCGCCGCATGATCTTGCTGTAGAAAGCAGTCATTTCCGTAGTGCGTCGCGCGGCGGCCTCGACGATCGAGCTGTTCGTCAGACACCACATAACTTAGTCCAAGCCTCGCCTCGCCTCCCCAGACTCTGACAGGATACGCACGGATCACGCAGCTCGGCCCGCTCCGCCTGTGTCCAGTCCTGGACCGTCTCGACCTCCGGGAGGATGCTCAGGTACGGTGCAAAGAACGACGCGTCGCCGCGCACGAGCTCCTGCACGACAAACAGCGCGAGCACCGGGTCGTCGCGCGCGAAGAGGTCGCGGTTTTCCTCGAACACGCGGCGCAGCGTCGCGTCACGCCAGCACGTCTCCTCCGAAATCATCAGCGCGCGCGGGATGGACACCATGACCTCGTTGGTCGCGATGTCGGCGCGCGCGACGGCGCCGCGCAACCCGTTGGGCGTCAC
>JAMFLL010000381.1:0-40855 GCA_027475725.1 Pythium rhizo-oryzae
GCCGGGGCGCGCGGCCGGGCAGCCGCGGGCGCTGCGCCGCAGCGGCGGACGCGCGGTCGCGGCGCGCGATGCCGTGGCCCGTGCTGCTGCGCTGCGGAAGAAGCGGCGGAGGCGGCGGCGCCGTGGACGGCAGCAGCGGCCGCGTCTCGGCGGCGCCCGTGAGCGTGGTCGTCGGCATGGCGGCGGCGGTTTAGAGCAGACGACGACGCGCGACGCGTTGCAGAGCAATGTAAACGCCGCTACCTTATTCTGTTTCGGAGCTCCTCACTTCGACGAAAAGGACAGGCCGCACGATCATGTTTGGGAGGGAATTCCCATTATTGGCGCCAGGTACAATTATTGTGCTGCCTTGGAGAATCCATGCGGCGCGCCAGGAGGCGCCGCACACTCGATTTGCGATACAGGACAAGCCCACAGGAGAGCGCGCGAGCCCAGGAAAGCGAGGACCCGCTAACGCGTAGCTGCTCCAGCGGCGCCCGGGACACAGGATCGGGATCTGTGGTCCATCCCAACACGACCCTGGCGGCCAAGGCCGCGTTAGGGACGACAGGCTCGACGTGCGTGTTCGTTCTTTCTGAACACGAAGAAGCCAACGTAGTCGCACGTCGTTTGGAGCTTATCCGCACGTGTCACGGTGGTGGCGGCGGCGAGGGCGACACCGCTCTGTCCGTCCGGACCGCTTCAATATCGCCATCTTCAGAATCTGCGACGTGTGATAATTGCGACTTATGACAAATGCTGCCGTAGCTGTTTGAGCCATCACGGACAGGAGCGGGCTTCTATTCAGGTGGTTTCGTGACGCTGATGAGCCCGTCGCCGCCCTTCAGATCCTTTCGCTCTTCCCGCGAGAGAACGCCCCTCATGCTGCTCGCGCGCGTCCGCCTCCTCCGCCCCGCGTCCGCCGCCCGCGCCGCCGCCTCGTTCCCTCGCGCCATGTCCTCCTCCGCCGCTCCCTCCGACGCCGACGCGCCGCACGCCATTGTGCTGGGTATGACACGCGACTTTGAAAGAGATCTTTTGCGAAGCCGCTGACGGTGTCTGGTAACAATGCCGTAGACCGCTTCTGCCTGCGCCAGTTCGACGACCCCAAGTACCACGGCGCGCAGATTAAGTTCGATAAGGCCGCGTTCGAGAAGAAGATCAACGAGGTCTTCCGCGAGCGCGACGGCGCGCTCGTCGACGGGTGCGCAGCGAAGGAACTGAGGAGCTTGCGACCGACATGCCGAACGCTGACGCTACGGTATTCTTGCCATTCTTCATATAGATACGCGCCCTTCTGCAAGCACCTGTTCGTGGAGAACTTCACGGACACGCGCGTGAACGAGCTGCCCATCACGCAGGCCAACGCGCGCTTGCTGCTCTCGGACTACGAGGCCCGCGTGCCGCACGAACTGCCCGTGTACGTGCAGTGTGGTCATTTGCCCATGACTCCCGCTTAACTAGTATTCTAATGATGCTTGTCGCCATTCTACAGGCTCGTGCGCTGGTTCCCGTCGCACAGCGTGACGCCGACCGTGGCCAAGTACCTGGATATCATTCTCTACAGCCGTGAGCAGATCCACAAGGAGAACGCCGCCACGGGCGTTGAGAACGTCGCCGAGCATGAGCACGCGCCCTGGGGCATCATCTCGATCAAGGCTCAGGACGTGGACCACGAGCTGCCCATGAACCCCATCACGCTCATGCGCAACGCGCTCGGCAAGGAGGAGGGTGGCTCTGGTGTGCCCCTCGACCGTGCCAAGTACCTCGAGTCGGTCGAGTACTGGCAAAAGCACGCCATTGTCAAGTAAATCCTCGTTTGCGACAGAGCAGCCTCCTGTGGTGCCACTACAGCATGGATGCCATCAGAAATACACGCACGTGCTTGGGTGTATAGATGAGTATGTGTATTGTTGGTCGTCTTCAGTTCATGCAACTGGGCGCTCGTCTGTTCTCTGTCTGCATGAGCACCGTGGCGCTCGGATGCAGCTCAGCATGGGTTGGTCTTCATAAACTCGTCCCAGGCCGTGTTGAGCGCCGCGAACACACGCTCCGCGATGAGCAGCTGCTCGGCGTTGCGGCCCGAGCTCTTGTCGGGATGCACGACGATCATGGCCTTGCGGTACTGCTTCTTGATGTCGTTGGTCTGGATGAGCTTGCCCATGTTGACCTCGGTCCACTTGGAATCCTCCCACATGACCGTGTGCATGGTCGAGAGCAGCGTGCGGATGTTCTTGACGCGGCCATTGTCCTCGGCCCAGGCTTTGAGCCGCGGGCCCAGCACGGCGTTCGCGCCGTCTTTCATCGCGTTCATTTGGGTCTTAGCGATCTCGCGCTGGCGCAGCTCCTCGCGGGCCTTTTCCATCTCCATCTGCGTTTGCCGCTCGCGCTCCTCCATGGCACGCCGCACGTCCTCCGACTTGGTCGACTTGTCGATGAACTTGGCGTTGTACACGTTCGAGCCGTCCGAGGACACGGCGTACTTTTGCATGTCGGCCAAACTCACTGGCCCGACGGTCTGACCGCAGTCGTCCTCGAACTTGGGCTGCTCCGTTCGCGGCGGCTGCTTCTGGACGGGCGCGCGCGCGCCGCCTCCGCGCTGTTGCTGTTGCTGCTGCTTTTGCTGCGCGAGCGGATCCATGGCGTTGAGGAAGTCGGACGCGGCGCTGGGCTTGGCGCCGCCTTCCGTCCATCCGCTGTCGTTCATGAGGTTCACATCCGCCTTGGGCGCCGCGGACGCCGACTGGCCGCCCGACAGGAAGTCCTCAAAGCTCTCGGCCGCCGCCGCGGGCGCAGCCTCCTGCTTCTTGGCCGACCCGGAGCCCGTGCGCGAAGGGGGACCGGAGCCCGAGGCGCTGCCGCCGCCCGACGCGGAGCGGTTGCCGTTGAGGCTGTTGGACGAGCCGGCGCGGGGCTCCGCGGCCGGCGGCGTCGCGTCCGAGTACTTGGCCGGGCGGTCCTTGTCGTAGGAGGAGGAGGACGACGACGAGCCGCTGGCCTGGCGCGCGACCGAGGGCTTGGTCACGTCGGCGCTGTCGCTGGCGTTCCACTTGAGCACGGGCTTGCGCTTGAAGATGAGCCCGGTCTTCTGCGGGCGCGCGAGCCGCAGGAGCTTGCAGATGACGCGGCCGTTGACGAGCGGCACCTTCTGCGTGGGCGCCGTGACGTCGAGCCAGAAGAAGGTGCTGGTGGCGCCGTTGGCCGTCTTGACCGACGTGTTGAGGCGGAAGCGGAAGTGGAAGGTCGCGGCGGCGTGCGGCAGCGGGAAGTGGCGCAGCACGTCCGCGAGCGTCACGTCGCCGGCCGCGGGCGCCGGGATCTTGAAGGCGTTCGGGTGCGAGCGGTCCTCGCCGTCCTCGCCCTGGATGTAGTAGAAGGCCCAGAGGCCCGCGGAGGACGCCATGGCCGATGCGGGGAGGAGGCGGAGACGGAGGAGAGGGGGAGGGCGCCAAGATGCTTCAACGGCAGCAAGGCACGAAAACGAAAAAAACGGACCTCTTCGATTGGAGCGATGTGGACCACATGAGGTAGAGATGTGGCCCACATGGTCGATATCAGGTACCGTGCGAGGAGCTGTTAGAAGGCACTGTGTAACCCGTCCGCGTACTCCTACTTGAATTCTCGCTGTAATAAGATGTGGCATCCATCTCTCATCTCATCGCTGGTTGGTGCAGCAGTGGCTGCATGAGGGATAGGGCGTGATTTCAGCGAGTGGGGCAACTCCGACTGCATCTTTCCACTCTCGAACACTTGGACTCGAAGCTGGAGTGTCCGCCACACCTACCCCGCATCGTGTACAGCGTATTGATTGGAACAATGGGAGGAGCAATGAAAAATTCGCGAGGGTTTGTGAAGCTACACTAGTGGCAGAAGTATTCGTCCACAGCTCATAATACCAGGCAGATGAACACTTCTGCGGCTTTGGGGTGTTCTCGCGGTCTATCCAGTCGTTCGGTTGTTTCTGCACCCTTTCGAAAAGGGTTCGGGTCCTCTGCCGTACTGATGAGGGTACACGCAGGTTACGCTTGGCCGCAACAGGCAAGGGCCAGTTCCGTCAGCCGGCTGGAAGGCGGACAGAGCCTGCCGTGGGGACTCTGGATTTGCATCTCAGCGAGTCGGCAAGGAATACCCAACGGCCGGGCCGACACACCGCTCGACTGCAACAGGACGGCAGCGCCGTCCATAACCCGAGAGAGCCCCCGCCGCGTTTTCGAGGCTCCGGATCACACGGCGCTGGATTTTGAACGCTCCATCGGGGGTGTGTCTGCCAGCCGAGAAGAAATCCAGAGAGGGGAGGCATCCAGAGACTCGGACATCCTGAGTCGTGCGTCGTCTCGCGCTTCCGTCGTTAGGCCCCCCGCGTCATTCCGCCACGTTGCCCTCTCCCGGACAGCTACGTAGAGACCGATAGACAGCCATGAACATCTCGGCGGTCGTAGCGTTCCTCGTGGCCGCGTCGCTGTGCGTGGACGGCGTCCGCGCCGACGATGACTCGAGCCAGACCATCATCTACATCATCATCGCCGTCGTCGTGCTGCTCTTCATCGCCGCGGCCATCTTCGTCTGGATGCGCAGTCGGCGCAAATCAAAGGAGCGCGAGCTCCCAGAAACCGTCCCGGCGCCGGCGCCCCACCCGCGGCAGCACAACGGCGTGCCGCAGCCCCCACCGCGTCAGGCGCCGCCCGCGCAGCAGGCCCAGGGCGGCAGCAACAACTACCGTGGCTACTCGTCTCCCGCAGAGCGCCAGGACCGACGCGCCGGCTCCAACCCCAACGCGAACGGCAACGCCAACCCATACGCGTACCAGGACCCGCAGCGCCCCGCGCGGCCACCGCAGCCCGGATACGACAACCGCGCGAATCCGAATGCGCCGCCGCCCCCGCCGCCGCGTCGCCCCAACCCGTCCGGCGGAGCGCCTGGCGGTGGTGGCGGCGGCAAGGGTCAGGAGAAGCGCCCGACGCGCGCGAACGAGACGGCCGCCCGCGTGCTGGCCGAGTTCCAGTCCGACCCGGCGCTCTGCCGCCGCAAGATCCCGTACGCCGCGCTCTACTTTACGCGCGTGCTGTCCAAGGGCGCGTTCGGCGAAGTCTGGCTCGCGCAGCTGGAGAACCGCCAGGTCGCGGTCAAGCGTATTCTGAATGAGAAGAAGAACGACGAGAAGGAGATCGAGTGCTTTGCCGCCGAGATCAAGCTCATGGCCTCGTTCTACCACCCCAAGATCGTCGAGTTCGTGGGCGTCTCGTGGAGCACGCTGCAGGACCTGTGCGCCGTCACGGAATACATGGCCAAGGGCGACCTGTACGGCTTCCTCAAGCGGAAGAATGGCCAACTCAACTGGCGGGACCACAAGATCTACCTGGCCGAGGACGTCGCCGACGCGCTCGGCTACCTGCACTCACTGACGCCCAAGGTCATCCACCGCGATCTCAAGTCGAAGAACATCTTGCTGGACGACTCGTTCCGCGCCAAGCTCAGCGACTTTGGTATCAGTCGTGAGCGCTCGCTCGAAGAGACCATGACGGCCGGCGTCGGCACGATTTACTGGACGGCGCCGGAGGTGCTCATGGGCAAGAAGTACACGGAGAAGGCCGACATCTACTCGTTCGGCATTGTCATGTCGGAGATCGACACGCACGAGGTGCCGTACTCGGACATGCGCGACGAGGCCGGCAAGAAGCTCCAGGGCATGAAGATCGTGCAGCAGGTGATCAAGAAGAAGCTGCGCCCGACGTTCGGCGCCCAGTGCCCCCCGATCGTGCGCGAGCTCGCGGCGCGGTGTTTGGACGCCGAGCCGGACGTGCGACCGGACGCCATCGAGCTGCTCCACCTCGTCCAGCGCATCCAGCAGCAACTGTGAGGCGGTTCTCTGCGCTCCCCCTCGCGGCCTAGTAGACGGACCCCACAGAAAGGCCCGCGAGGAAGCCCACCGACCCCCCGCAGCGATGTCAAGCCCCAGTAACACGCAGGTAGAGTAGCGTCCAGTGTCCTCCCGTGAATAATCTACATGCATATCCATCTCTTCCACGCTCCTCGTCTCTGGACGTCATTTGCGTCGCCCAACGAATCAGTTCGTGTTTGCTCGCAGCATCTCTGGGTTCTCTCGCTCGAGGTGATGGTCCCAACGCTTCCCAACAGAAGAAGTCGGAGCACAGCAAAGTAGTGTGATCCACAAAACTGTTTGTTTTTGAATACAGTAACCATGTCCATGGAACAGACTTTTGACAGAGCAGAACAGATCGTTGGGTCGCGCAAAGCCGAGAGTTGGTTGCGAATTAGAATTTGCGCTCTATTTGGCCCTTGGGGAGAGTGCTGGTCGTTGGAAAATCTCATCTGCTGCCGTTGGGTCACAAACAACCCACAGGCGAGGCGGCCGCTAATTCGTAGGGCACCTCTCAGGACGCCATTTTCCCATTTCGAAAGAGTAGGCGGTCTCCGGACAGGTGTGTCCTGCGCCCACCGAACCCGAGTCCAGAACTCCTGGTCGCTGCGCGCGCTCGCCGGACGCTGTCCTGTGAAGCCACCATAGCGTCCAGAAACCGAATCCAGAACAACAGGACGTACCTATCGGGATGAGCCCCGTCCCGTCGCTCATGACGCCTTTCGCGGTCGCCGCGCTGGCGGCGTCGCTGGGCGTGGACCGCGTGCGCGCCGAGAGCAGCGACTCGGACTCGTCGACCGTCATCTACATCGTCGTGGGCGTCGTCGTGCTGCTCTTCGTGGGCGTCGGCGTCTTCCTCTGGACGCGCAACCGCGGCCGCGACAAGAACGCGGACTTGCCCGTCCACGACACGGTCGCCGTCTCGCTGCCGGCGTCCTCGCAGCAGCTGCCGCGCAGCGCCCACGACTACCGCGCGCACGCGTCGCCCGCCGCGCGCAACGTCAACGCCAACGCCAACGGCAACGCCAACGCCCACGCGTTCCCCAAGGACCCCGCGGCGGCGCGCGTCGAGAACCGGAACCCGGCCAACCCGAACGCGCCGCCGCCGCCGCCGCCGCGCCGCCCGGCGGCGCTCGCGCACCAGCGCCCGCAGCGTGCCAGCGAGACGGCTGCGCGCGTGCTCGCCGAGATCCAGGCCGATCCGGACCTCGTGCGCCTCAAGATCCCGTACTCGTCCGTGTACTTTACGCGTGTGCTCTCCAAGGGCGCGTTCGGCGAAGTCTGGCTCGCGCAGCTCGCGAACCGCCAGGTCGCGGTCAAGCGCATCCTCAACGAGAAGCGCAACGACGAGAAGGAGATCGAGTGCTTCGCGGCCGAGATCAAGCTCATGGCGCTCTTCCATCACCCCAAGATCGTCGAGTTCGTGGGCGTCTCGTGGAACACGCTCCAGGACCTCTGTGCCGTGACTGAGTACATGTCCAAGGGCGACCTGTACGGCTTCCTCAAGCGCAAGGCGGGGATGCTCAACTGGGGCGACCACAAGATCTACCTGGCCGAGGACGTGGCTGAGGCGCTCAGCTACCTGCACGCGCTCAAGCCGATGGTCATTCACCGCGACCTTAAGTCAAAGAACATTTTGCTGGACGACACGTTCCGCGCCAAGCTCAGTGACTTCGGCATCAGTCGCCAGCGTTTCAACGAAGAGACTATGACCGTCGGCGTCGGCACGATTTACTGGACGGCGCCAGAGGTGCTCACCGGTAAAAAGTACACGGAGAAGGCCGACATCTACTCGTTCGGCATCGTGCTGAGCGAGCTTGACACCCACAAGGTGCCGTACTGGAACCTGCGAGACGAGACGGGCCGCGACAACCAAGGCATGAAGATCGTCAAGCAGGTGATCCACAACAAGTTGCGCCCGCAGCTCACGGACAGCTGCCCCGCCGAAGTGAGGGCGCTCGCCGCGCGGTGCCTCGACGAGGAGCCGAACGAGCGGCCGGACGCGATGGAGCTGCTGCAGCTCATCCAGGACATCCAGACGAGACTGTAGGCCTGGATCCCCCCACCCTGTTTCTCTCTCCCCCCTCTCCAACGATGCCCCATGTACTGCGTCTGGCGCCGCCATTGTCGCCTCTATCATAATTGTATGACGCCCTCCCCTGATTCGACTGTAGTTGTCTCTAATCGTATTTCCATCCAGGCCGTTAACGACATCACCTCACAGTTCTTGCCGTGCGTTGGCCACGCAGTCCTTCACAATCACCTCGTACTGAAACCCCTCGCCGTTGCCGTTGCCTTCTTCCATGGCGATCTCGGCGTCTACACCGCTCGCGAGCAGCGCCGCGTTTACACGAAAGCTCTGCTTGCCGCCGCATTTCGACCACACGATGCCAGTCGGCTCGATGTACTCGAAGTCCTGGCTGCCTTCCGCATGGAGGAAGCGCTCATGCATCGCTGGTCCGCGCTCGCCCGGGAAGAAGAATTCGGTTATGAGCAGCGCCGTCGAGGTCTCGGCGCCGACCGTCGCACGCCCAGCCACGCGCACTTGCGTGATGCCGATACGCTTGCCCTGCAAGCAGTCACAGAAACGAACAACATCAAACCAAGTCCCATTGGGGCTGAGCGTGTTTGGAGCCGTGCACTTACCGGATCGATGGAGAACGGGATGACGCCATTGCACGCCACGCGCACCGTCTTGCCGTTCGCGCCGGTCACCGCCGTGAAAGCCGTCGGGAAACCCACGCGGATGAGCCCGCCGCCGGCATCAAACTGCGTGCGCACGCGGATGTCGTCGGGCGCGCGGCACCCCGAGCCGCGGAAGACCGCTGCGAGCATGGAGAACGGTGGCGGGTCGCGCGCCGCCGCCACCTCTTCCAGGAGCAGCATAGCGGCTCCTAAAAGCAGAAAAGCGAGCGGCCGCAGTATCCGCGACACCGCCGCCGAGCGCGCGGACGATGCGGCGGCCATCCTACCATTGGGGGCGGCCGCCATCAACATCGGACTCCCCTACACAAAAGCCCACATCCAAAAGCGAGCTCTTCAGAATCACTCCACCCATAAATGATAATCAGCGTTTTATCTCCACCCTGTATCGAAAACTTGTTCACAATAATTGCGAATAAGAGTTTTGGAAAATAGATTTACGAGAAGTCCAGCCTCGCGCCTCGCTCAGCTCGCGTCGACATCGGCCGCGAGCTCAGCCATGCGCTGCTGGAGCTGCGCGATCTCTTCGCTGAGGTCGGTGGATTCCAAGATCTCGCTGCGGTTGCGAGGACCTATATATCGCACCACACCCCAGCCACGACGAGTAAGCACCCAAACACGAAACATCGAAATCCACACGAGGTCTTACCTCGTGTCTCTTGCTGTTGGCGGATGAACACGCGGCGTCCATACAGCGCCGTTTCGAGCCGTTGCAAGTTCCGCTTGATCGCGCCAATATCTCGTGTAAACCCTTCCATCTCCATCGACCGCCGCTGGTCCAAGCTCCGGTACCGAGCGCGTAACTTCGTCAGGCGCGTCTGTAAGTCCTGGATGCGCTTTGAGCATGCCTCTTGGAGAGCAGCATACTGCTCGCGTAGGATATGCAGATCCCGTTCTTGAGAGACTGCCTGGTCGCGAAGCTGCTGTGTATACTGTGTAGTTTCTTCCTTCGCCTTCTCCTTGGTCGCGTCAGCCGCAGCCATGGCCTCCTGCGTTGCCGAGACCTTCTCCTGGACGAGCTCCTGGCACTTCTCGGTCATGGTGACCAGCTCTTCTTGCGCAGCGCGCTCCGTCTCTTGCGCTTTGTGTCGCAGTACGAGGTAGTCTTTTGTCGTCTTCTCAAGCAGCCGCTGTGCCTTGTTCGCTCGCTTCTCGAGAATCTCGTTTGCCTCTTCGAAGTGCCGCACCTCTTGCTGCAGCTTAATCTTGTCCTCGGCAAACTGGTCAAGAAGGTGCTGTTGCGTGAACACAAAAATATGATATCAGTTCGCATGTGTAATACCGTAGTAGAAACCTGTGATTCTTGCTCGCACCTGGACACGCTCGTCATGGAGCTGCTGCTGCTTGGAGAGTTGTTGCTGCAGGTTCGCGATCGCTTTGGTGAGCGCCTCAGCCTGGTCGTTCGGCATGTAGATCGTGCGCAGGATCTGGTTCGTTGTGACATTCTTCGGCGCTGACAGTGACCCGTTTGCGGGAGTCCTCTTCGCGCTTGTGCCAGCACTCGAGGGCCTTCTTACGGACCCACCAGTACCCACATACCGCGACACATGACGCGATTGATGCTTGTTAGATGTGAGCATCTCCTCCGAGCCGACGTGCATCGTGGACGGGTACGGATACGTGTGGGGGCCAGGCGCTGGTGGCGGGTACGAGGCCACGGCGCCCGGCCGGCAGTCACGGAAGAACGTCACCTCTTCGGTCACGGGCTGCGTGAGCGCCAGCAGGTGCTGGATCTTGCGGCGGTCGTCTTGCTCCTGTATCCGCAGCGCCTCGTTCTGCGTCTCGAGCGCCAGTTTCTCCTCCTTGAGCTGGAAGATGGTCGCGTTCGCGCTCTTGAGCGAGGCCTCGAGGTCGGCAATCTGTGGCATGCAGCACATGGGCGTCAGACATGGCTACACATCGGTCCCACCGCCGCGGTCGCACCTCCTGCTTGCGCGTCTTGAGCTCCCATTTGGCGCGGTGGAGCTCCTCCTTGGACACGTCCACGTTGCCCATGCGCGCCAGCAGCTCGCGGCGCTCGTCCTGGAACTGGTCGCAGCGCTGCCGGTAGAACGCCAGCAGCGTCTCCGCGTCGTGTCGCTGGCTCGTCTCTGTCTGCGCCGAAGCGCGTTGCGCCGCGCGCGCCGGCGCCTCGTACGACAGCAGCTCGTCCGCGTCCGCCGTCATGTTGCTTGTACCCCCAAAGGTCAACTTGCGCGGGCGCGGGGAGCAACAGGAATCCCGGATTTAGGAGGACACCATCACTAGGTTCGGTGCCTGCTTCTAATGCGCACCTAGCTGAGCGTTTCCCTTTGCGCTCGATGGGCGAGAGGGGAAAAATAGCCACCGAGAGATGACGACGTCGCGCTGATCGCGTCAGCCCGTGAACGGATCCAGCATGAGCCGCGGGCGGTCCGCGCAGCGCACGCTGCTGCTGCTGATCAACGCCGTGGCCACGGCGCTCACGCTGCTCACGGGGCTGCGCGAGAACGCGCTGGTCGCGCTGTTCACGGGCCGCTTCGGGCTCGTGCGCGCGCGGCTGCGGCAGGCGCGCATCAGCTACGCGGTCGCCGGCGCCGCGCTCGAGCAGCTGCCGCTCCGCGTGCTCCCTTCGCTGGCGCGCGTCGCGGACGAGTACAAGTTCCACGGCGCGCCCACGCGGTCGCCTGCGACCATGGGCACCGATCGCAGCCTGTGCCTGCGCGTCAACTCGATGAACGCGACGACGCTGGCCGTGCACTTTGATGACGCCTTCGGCACGGGCCCGCGCCGCGAGCAAATCTTCGCGTGGAGCATCTCCGCGCCACACTGCGACGTACTCAACCTCCGGCCCGCGTGGGTCCAGCAGCAGTGCACCCAGACTCACGGAAACGGCAACGCCTCGGCGTGCGACGCGTTCGTGCTTGCGCATTTTGACGAGCTCAAGAGAGACCGATCGGTGCAGGTAGGCGTGCCCGTGGACTTTGGTGTCGTGGGCGTGCCGTATCTACGGTGCAAGAGCTGGCCAGCTGAAAGCACCTTCAAGTTCCTTACGGATCACTTAGTCCTCCAGTCCTTCTGGGCCGGCGGCAGCTACCAAGTCGAGCTGCAGACAAGCGTCTGCCACGCAGTGCCTGCAGTGCTCACTCCAGCAGGCGATCAAGGCCTTTATCGCGTCCAACCCGTCGATCAGCAAGCCACACTAGCAGTTGCGGTTCCTGTCCCCCACTGGATCATCTCGGTTGTGTCTTCCATCCATAGTGCGGTGTATCTGCGGTTCCTGTGGCGAGGTGTCGTCACCACCGTGACGCGGGGGTCGCATTACGTATCGTACTTTCCAGCATCTACAAGGCAGGCTATGTTCGGGTCGATGGCAGACTGGGTGCCCGTGGCGGCGTGGATGGCATGGCTTAATCCCGTGAAACACCAAACAAAGGTGTTTCGCTTCCACGCCCGAGCCATCGTCGCCGCGAATATGTGGATGAACGAGTGGGTATACATCACCATCAGCATCGCAGACGCATGCCTCAATATTCGCTCCGTGTATATGATGCTCACGATGGGCACTTGGATGCTAGCACAGCGTGTGACGTTCGAGAATTTCCTCTATATGTGTGCTCCGATTACCAAAATGGCGTGGATTACTTGCTTCGGACACACCCTATTCCAGCGTGTAGCGCGTTGCTGTCTACGGTTGGTGCGAGCGTTTGTGCATGGCGATCATGGTGTCCGACGGATCAAATCGGCTCGCTGGTATATCGACTCAATCGCGCTGTTCTCCACCGCCAAGTTCTATTCTGTCGCGCTAGTTGTTCAGCTGTACGTCATGCTGAGGTTGAAGGGATCGCCAATGGTATCGACACGCGCGCGAGTCGATCCCAAGCGACCTGTCTACGGCGCCACCACTGCGGACCTGGTTTCTGTGTGGAAGAGCGAGATCGCGATCGACATCGTCTCCATGGTGATTATACAGATCGTGATGGCTCACGTTGTTGGCACACTGTTGTTGATGACCAAGTTACGACGCGCGACTCGCAACCGTCTGCTTCGGTTGCTCCAAACTCGCTACTTCTTCGTCGGATGGGATGTGTTTGTCGCCATGGAGGCGCTGAGTATCGACTCGTTCTCCTCTGTGTTTGTCGACAACGACGGCTGTGAGGTCGCTCCCACCAAGTGCTCGTGCGGTGCGCTGTTGCGCCAGCTCAGCTCATCTGGGCCCAGCGGGTGGGTACGTTTGGCAGGCGAGGACGGGCTGAGTTACTCGACACATGATGAGGGCAAATCCGATTCCAACAGAATAGGCGAGCTGGTGTATCCTCTCGCAGTTGCGCAGAAAATGGGGATCTATAAGCACAAGTCAACTCCTACGAGCCAAAGCGGCTCTGCGCGCCTTCCTAGGCAGAGCAGCTTCAGTGGGGAAAGAACCTACTTTGGGCGGGCCGGGTCAATGCTATTTGTAAAAGTGCGTCAATCCTTGCGATCACTACAGATCCATACAGACCGAGGTGATCGTGCGCCAGAACAAGTTCCACGTCTCCCGTTGAATGAGCGCGTGTTGCACGCCCATTCGGAGTCAGTGTGGGGGAGTATGCTGCTGGTAGACTTCGCGAATAACCCGGCACGACTTCTTGATCCCCAGAACAGCCGCGACAGTGAAGATAGTGACATCCCGAGGTTGGGTGGTGATGTGGAACAACGGGTTGCCGTGCGCGATGGGTTGTCGGTTCTAGCGATCGAAGAGCGCAAGCCTCTCTTGGTCGGTGATCTTCTTTTGCGGATCTGCTGAAGGCCATGCCTCTTGTGTCAAGACTGAGCAGACCCACGGATCGCAATCGCGTTAAGTGGTATGAATGGATTGAACGCCCAGGCATTTCTCAGTATCATGCCAGGGCTGTACATGGAGCTCGACGTGCTGCGACGTCCCAGGCACAGGCTTATTTCAGGAGAATGGCTTAACGCGTGTTCCCCAGTGTGTTCTACAGCAGACCTACCACCAGATTTACTGCTTGGCAGTACGTGACCTCTATTTAGAGTCACGCATAATCAATGCAGCAAAGCGCACACTTGACTCTCGAATACGGCACACTACCACAAGAATAGAGTCTCAGGGTACGACCACCAAGCTGGCCGTGCGCGTTTCAAGACTGTCATGACTGGACGGGACTCATCAGTTGGAAGTGGGTCACCACAGGATGAGCCTGCTTTTGCGCCGCTGGAACTTGGTAATCAACACCGTATCCACCCTACTCACGGTGCTCACGGGGCTTCATGAAAATGCGATCGTGCTGTTGTTCATCGGTCGCTTCTCGCTCGTTCGCCAACGTCTCAAACAAGGACGTATAAACTACGGTATTGCTCGCACCGATTTGCTACCGACACATACGCTGCCTGATCTGGCCGAGGTTGGAGAGACGTATTACTACCACCGCGCGCCACTACGAACCCCCAATAATCTCGGCGAAGACCGCAGCGTCTGTCTTCGCGTGAATTCGATGAGCTCCTCGACACTAACGCAGAACTACGATGATATGTTTGGTGTGAGACCGCGTCGCGATCAAGTGTTTGTGTACAGCATTTCCGCGCCACAATGCGACGTCATCAACTTTGAGCCCGAGTGGATACAGCACACATGCGTCCGGGATATGTTCCAGGGGAACACCACAGAGTGCCACGAATACATCCTTTCCGAGTTTGAACAGCTTAAGCACGAGCGACCAATTCAGGTTGGCATTCCAGAGGACTTCGGCACCGTGGGGGTTCCATTTCTAAAATGTCGAGACCGACCCCAAGAGCCATTCAAATACGGAACCGACTTGCTGGTGATGCAGGCCTTTTGGGGCGGCGGAAAGTACCACGTTGAGACCCAAAGCAGCGTGTGTTTGGCTCAGCCGGTCACTCAGTCCCGTTCCGGGTTTGCACTCTTCCAGGCCGAAGCCATCAACCAAGAGGCATCCGTTGTCATGGCCATTCCGCCACCGAATCTGGCATTTCAACTCGTCTCCGCTGCGTACGCAGTGATCACGCTCGCGATGATGGTGCGCGGCGTGAATTCCCTTTTTCTGAAGCACGGTGGAGGTGATGTGGTCTACGTGCCATCAGTCCATCGTCGTGGCCGCGGGTGGCTCTTCTCGATTTTCGACATTCGGAGTTTCTTCAATCCCCATTTCAAGCAAGCAGGCGCCGTGCGATTCGCTGCTGGCGGGTCGCTCGTTGGCTCGAACCTCTGGATGAACGACTGGCGCTACATCACGATCAGCATTGTCGAGAGCTGCGTGAACATGCGCAAGGTGTACATGGTGCTCGAAATGGGCACTTGGATGCTCGCCAAGCAGGTGTCGTTTGAGAACTTTCTGTTCATGTGCGCGGCGCTCACACGTCTCACATGGCTCACGTGCCTTGTACACACACTTGTTCGCCTTGTGTTCCTGACGATCGTCGACATCTTGGACCGGTCGGTCGCGTTGTGGAGTCGACGTGGCGCGGCTGTGTGTGCCTTCCTGCGCTGGTACGTGGGCGCCGTCGCGTTGCTGTGCAACTTCAAGTTCTACTCGATGCTTCTGCTCTTGCAGCTCTACGCGATGCTGGAGATCCACGGGACCACGACGCTGATGCGGCGCGCGGCGCGTTTCAAGCGCCCGGTGTACGGCGGCTTCCCGGACATGGCCTCCGTGTGGCAGAGCGAGATCGCGTGCGATCTCATCTCCATCTTTTCGATCCAGCTCGCGATGGGCCACGTCGTCGCTTCGCTGCTGCTGCTCACGCGCCTGCGCCACGTCGTGTCCAACAAGATGCTGCGAATCCTGCAGCGCCGGTACGTGTTCGTCGGCTGGGACGTGTTCGTGGCGATGGACGCGCTGGGCATCGAGCCGTTCCCGGCGTGCGAGTCAGCGGCGACCACGCACTGCTCGATCGCCGCGCTCACGCGACAGCTCAGCGTCTCGGGCCCGTGCGCGTGGGTACGCTTCGCCGGTGACGACGCCCTCACGACCCGAGGCGCTAGGGGCCCACTACGGTATCCGATCCAGCTCGCTGTCCGCATGGGGCTCTGGGTCGAGGCGGCGTCCACACAGAAACCCAAATCGCCGAGCAAAGTGCTCTCCACGCGCTCGTTCTTCCTCATCGCGCAGCCGTCCATCCGACTCAACGCGCTGCCCCCGCCGAGGCCGCCGTTGCCAGCCACGCCGTCGCCGGCCGCCCCCGCTGTGCTCTCTGTCCACGCCGAGTCGCGCTGGGGCGCGCTCGTGCTTGTGGACCTCCGCGCGGCCGCCGACGCCGTCCGCGCGGACGCGCCCAGCGACCGCGAGGCCGCGGACGCGGACGGCGTGGTCGCGGTGCGGGACGCGCTCCACGCGCTGCCGCGAGCGGCGCTGCTCGCCGGCACCTTGAAGTTGGCGCTGACGTAACCTAACATCGATACAAACCGTTATGTTCGAAACGTTTGGCTTATATGTCATAACACGGGTGTATGCTGTATCGCAGGTCGGCGGCCGCCAAACCCCGCTCCCTCCATTGTGGTTTTGCTTGGGGGCGGACGGAAACTTCCCCCCAGCGCGAACACGAGTCGCTCGAGGCGCCCCACTCGCGCGCGCTTTGCTCGATGGCGCTGGACGCGCGCGGCGCCGCGGCGCGCTGCGTGGTCGTGGACACGAACGTCTTCGAATTGGTGCGTTTCCCGTGCGAATCGGCGCAGTGCGCGCGGCAGGAGAGCGACTGACGTTTCTGCTGGTCCAGTGCGAGTTGAAGACGCTCGCGTGGCGAGTCTTTGGCGCGGCCACGCGCACGCGCGCCAGCGAGACCGCGGATCGCGAGAACGGCGACCCGTCGGAAGTTTTAACGGGGGAGCTCCACGAGGAGACCGCGGCGTTCGCGGCGTTTGCCGAGGCTGCGACGGCGCCGCCGACGGCGCTCACCGCGTGGGAGGAACACGGCAGCGAAGACGAGCTGCCGCTGCTGTGGGTGTTCTCGGTCAACAACGTCCAGGCGCTGCCGACGGAGGCTGCGGCCGCGAGTGTGCGAGGTGAGTGACGGGATTCGTTTTTGTTTTTGTTTCGCGTGGGTTCTCCAGTCCTGCTCACCCTGGACTGCGATGCCTCCTCCAGTTGTAAGCGAAGGCACTTGGTCGGTCGAGGACGACGATCGGAGCGATGTGGCCGACGAGACGACGCGGCGGTGGTTCTTCCGCGCGCTCCACGGGTGGCTCGCGAAGAAGCTGCTCACGCGCGGCGAATTCCGCGTCGAGCGCGAGCTGTTTTGCCTGAACGAGGCGCGATTCGTTTACCGGCGGCCGTCGCTGGCGCGCGTGAACCACTTCGACGTGTATCTGGACGAGGCATTTGCGGTCAGCGGCTTCACGCTCCATTTCGACGTGCTGCCCAGTCGGTTACTGTGCGTGAACGTGGAGATGATCCACCAGGACGCCGCCGCTACGGGCGTTGCTTCGGAGATGGGCGGGCTTGCGAGCGCATGGATGCGGCTCATGGGTCTGCCCTGCGATCGTGATCACTCGATGGTCGACGTGTGGCACGCTGACGACTCGCTAGTCGCGCGCACTGTCGCAGGTACCAAGTACGACGACATCTATCCCCAGTTCCGAGCACTCCCGCGGCGTAAGATTAGTCGAAGAAAGGGCTTCGATGGTGCCAATGATGGCACAGGTGAGGACGATGATGCGGCTGGAAAAACTGGAAAAGCGGACGGTAACGAGCACGACGGCGATGATGACAACGACGGAGCGAATGATGGAGACGACGACTCGATGCGTCGTAATGGTGTGTTGGGCAAGAAGAAGCGACGGAAACCGGTAAACGAGGCCGCCGAGAACGACGAATCTATTATTCCTGTGTCACCCGACACACATGTCAACAGTCCAGACGCAGGTGGACCGATTGTGGGTATGACGTTCCCGCACGAGCGAAATGTCCTGCTTCATACCGACAGTGACATTCACATGTTCAAGCGGCGGCGACGAAAGAAGAGTGAACTGGCTACCAGCGTTAATGAGTCCCACTTTAAAGCGACTGCCGCGGCGACACTATCATTTGGCCCGTTGACACCCGGCTCAACTCGAAGTACCACGAAGTCAATCTTGCCAATATTGGGACGCCCTCGGGCAGGATCTCAATCAGCTACGGTGGCTCAAAAATCGGAGGCACCAAAGACACCAGCTCTCAGTCTCGCTGTGTCGTTGGTCGCTTCGTTGACGCAAGACGAAGAGCGAGAGGCTCTGGACAGCAAACCGATCAAGACTCACCCGTTACTGCAAGCTTTGGACGACTTCGTCTACGAGGAAATGACCACACATGCGCTGCGCAACCGCGAGGCGATAGTAGAGCACCACGCCACAGTAGTGCCGAATGCACCAGGCTTCTCACCCTCCGTTGACGAGAAGAAGAAGACGAGTGTTACGCGCTACGCTTCAGCTAGTCTGACAAGCCTAAGCTATGATGAGTTGAAGAGCAAGCTGTTGTCAGATCGCTTCAAGCGGTACCTCACCGGGTATTATCCGCGGGATTTCAAGCGCAACAAGCGGCAGCAGCGACGCGAACGCGAGCGTAAGATTCTCCTAAACTACGATGAGACCAAGCTCCTGGAATACGGCGCCTCTACATCGAAGCGTTACTCGATCTCAGAGCACACTCTCAGAAACGAAGAGATTGCGATCGGGATCCGATGGGCTGCACGCGATGCGCTTACCTCTTGGCGATTGCATGGACCGGCTAATTCGCGATGGACGCCGTACGATTCACCTTCACTAAGAGCTGCAGACGAGCAAGACACACTCGCCTTCGTTCATCACATAAGCGCACACCTCGTTGGACTCCAAGCCGTTGTGAAGGAGAAGAATGGCGGCGAAATTACGAGTGATGACGAAGCCGGCGAGGTCCACGATCCGTGGATGACTCTCGAACGTTATTGCACCAAGACAAATCCTGTCAGCACCAAAGGTGCCACTTTGGAAGAGATGCGAGGCCAAGTGATCGATACCTTACCGCAGATGTGTGTATCGACGGTCGAATCTGCGCTACATGTCGAAATTCCGGCCATTTCAGAGTATTCGCTTCGCAACCTACAGCCGGTCGCCGCACCCAAGCCAGTCGACTATGCAATCGTTTGCCCTCAGTCGCCTGGGCAATGGCTGGGCACGTTGACGCTTTCGTACCTATCGATGTTTCGAAGTATGTACGGGCAAGCAGCCATGGGAGATTTGATGGCGCTCGATCTGAGTAGCGTGGCAAGCAGCGCGAGCGTCCACGTAGATGCTACGAGTGCGACGATGCTGGTTGAGTGTGCGACGGCTAGCAGTGATGCGTTTGCGTCCTATCGTGCAGCAGGTGAAATGCTGCGACCGCTGCTGTCTCAGGGCATGAAGCGAAAACAGGCGTTCTCACGGTCACCAGTCGGGAACGTGATTTATTTGGTCGCGCCGTTCCGTCGGTCTGATATCAAGCATAAGCTGTGGCTTCTTGGCGCGTTTGCGCGCGGTGCGTTCGGTGACGAAGAGATGAGCGAGGATGAAGACGACTGGACGAAGACAGTGACTTTAGAGCTGCTGTACCTCGAGGATCTCATCAACGTTAGCGTGGACGCCGATCCGCACGCATTGCTTCCTGCAGCAATGTCGCTGTATGACCGTATCTTTGAGCGAGTGACATTGCAGCCGATTGCAACCGGAGATGCTGCTGCCACAACTCGGTACGTCTGCGAACGGTTGTACCACTTAGCAGATCCGGAGCCATCAACTGAGGGCAAGATCGACAGTGAATCGCGTCCCACGTTCGTCCATGCCGGGTTCACCATTTCCAGCGATGGAAAATGGTTGCTCACTGGATTTTGCGATGCTCTGGGTGCGGTACTTGAAACACGCACCATTGCGATCGCTGCTGGTGACTTGTCCGGTGCGCTAGTGCCATTCGTCGAGCTGGCGCTGGAGTTCGTAGCTCTCATGGGGGAGAAAGCGACCCTTGTGATCTCGCAACTGCTTCCTTCGACGGCCACGATGTCTATCGACGCCGAGTCGTGGCGTGGAATCGTTGACGATGACGTTTTCCCGTTGCTGATACGTCGCTTTGAATCGGTGGTTTCCAAGATCGTCGTTTGCCAAACCAGCTTCCTTCCAAAGGAGAGTGCTCAGCTTAGACCCCTCGCGTCGACGGTTGTGAAGGTGAACGAAAGTGATGGTGTCTTGGTTGTTCGACCCGACGACGCTACTGTTCTGCAGGAGCGTAGTCGTGTGGCGAACAGCAAATGGCTCCGCTCCATGGAACGAAGGACTCAGCAGACGACAGTGCTTCGCATTCGTCAACTGCACTCGATAGCTGTCTCGGACGCAGGAGACTTCTCCCGCGATGAATTCAAGCGTTTGCTGAGTGAGTGGTCGTCGCTGTCGTACCTCACAACGCATCCGATCACGCTCGAACGCCAGTCCCCATTGCCGCTCCATCTCGCGGCTGTTGATGAACTCTTCGGAGAGCTGGAAATGCTGACCGTTCAGCTGACTACCGATCCGCTCGCACTTCGCCGATGATGTCATTCCAACGTTGTTTCGTCCCCTGGTTGGAGAAAAAAGGCAAGCTCGTGAGGTATCTATGTGATAGAAGCGGTCGCTTGAGCACGTGTCGAGCGCGCCTGGCATGTAGAGTTGTCTATCGTAACACGGATCCTTCGCCACGTAGTTTGGTTGTGGTCCAGGCAGAAAAGCGAACTGTTCGTGCAACCTTCGTGCCACCTTCAACAGGTTGAAGTGCTCCATCGCCTGGTCCAGCTATTTCTGCCACGCAAGGTCTCAGGTCCGAGGGCTTGTTGTCGGCTGACATCACTCGCGTTTCCAGGGCAGGGAAGAGGCAAAATGGCGAGCTTTGAGGCGTACTTGAAGGACTTCGAGAGCGCGCGCGGCGAGGCGCAGCAGGCGCTGGACGCGCTCGCCCACTGCAAGGACCCGCGTACGAGCGATTCGGTGCAAGGAAAGGTGCTAACGGTCGAGCTGACGCCTTTTCCGATGAACTTCCAGAGCAGCGCGAAGACCGCACAGTGGAGGCCCGCAACTGTATCGACGAAGTGGAGCGATATGTACGTAGTCTGACTGCTGGGGTGCTTCCCAGTGGGCGAAGGTCTGATAAGCTGTGAGGGGACCTAGATCCGCATTCTAGAAAATGAAGCCAAGCAGGAGGGCGACGCACGCTCGAAGCGGCAGATGGAGGCCCAAGCGCGCCACTGCCAGACGCAGCACGCGGGGTTGCGGTCGACGCTCGAGAAGACCATTCTGCTCGGGGATGCGCGCAAGAAGGCAGCGGACCGACCCGCGAGCTCCGACCCGGTGCGTGCGTTTGACGCTTTGACCTGCTGGAAGTCTTACGCTCACGCCAGCAGCACTGTTGGCGGGAGTAGAAGGAGCAGACCGTACGATGTGCGGAGATCATCGACAGGTGCGAGGCGAAGTGGTGTCTTTGACCGTCGCATTCTCATCTTACGTGGCTGTGTGGTGTTCTTTCAGAAACGGCCGTCATCTCGACGAGGCCCAGCGCACGCTCGCAGAGACGGAAGCGATCGGTACGGCCAAATACGGATCCCTCGGGTGCCTTATCTCTTGGGACGCGTCTTTTAAGCGTGGTGTCTTGGTGATGTTATCAGCCGCGAATACGGCCAACAACCTTCTTCAGCAGCGCAACCAGCTGGAGCACGCGCAGTTGGACGTACGTGGTGGAGTTGATTGCCTTGGTGGGCTTGAACAGGCCGAGAAACTGACGTGCTCACCGACCGACGCGTCATGCTGACAACAGGTGGGCCAAGCGCAGGAAGATACGGACGAGGCCAAGAGCCACTTGCGGCGGCTGACCATGAAGGCGCTGACCAACAAGATCCTGCTCTGGCTCGTGATGCTCATCCTCGCCGCTGCGATCGCCGTGGTCTCCTACTACAAGTGGTACCCGCGCAACAAGAAGGACGTGCTGGGCATCCTGCCGACGACGCCCGCGCCGACCACAGGCGTGCCTTCCCCGATCACGGCTGGCGGATAGAGCTCGGAAACGCAGCTCGTGGTGTGCCATCGCCGTGAGCCCGCGCCAAGCACTTTTTATGAACCGCAAGTTGAACAGAGAGTACAATGGGTGGCGGATCTCATTCTCGTAGCTGGACTGTCCGATCGCTTGTTGATGTTATGTGGACCTGCGGAAGGTCGTGGCATCGTAAACTCCACGCGCACCTAAGTCATCCGCAACTCGTTTGGCTGGGGAAGGCCGACAGTAGGGGACTCGGACTTCAGGTGGGGACTACGCGCCAGATGCCCTGCCGCGGAGGCCACAGTAGCCAGAGAGGCCGCATGGGGCGAGCCACAGCTGCCACACTGGACGCAGGGGGCGTCCTCGTCCTCTGCCGCGCGGAGGGAGAGAAAGAATGATCAAAGGAGGCGCCACGTGACCAAGAGCCACCCGCGCGTGACGCTCCAGTGCGCAGAGACGTTCGGTGCTCGCTCGCTCTCGTCACTCCGCCTGATCCGTCGGATCCGAGCGCGCGCGCGAGAGGGAGAGATCGTAGCCGCAGCCCCTGGCACCAGCCGGGCGGCAGTCACCAAGGCCGCGCCTTTGCAGCGCTCTCTGCCGACTGAGACACCGTCCAGCCATGAGCTGGAAATAGGGCGCGGCCTCGTCCTCTTGCTCGTCCTCATTCACCAACTCGCATTCGAGTACGGACCTCTACTCCCCTTCAACACTGACGGTCTGACTTGATCCCGTCGGTATCTCCCTCCCCGCTCACTAAGTCTTCCATCCAGCTCAAGATGATGCTCTGGCGCCTGAGCTCGCTGCTCAGCGTGCTCCTGCTCGTGCTCGCATCGTCCACGACGGACGCGCAATGCACCAGCGCGCGCGTGCGCCGCTCGTGGTCCTCGCTCTCGAGCACGGAGCGCCAGCTCTACAAGGACGCCGTTGCGGCGTCCATGGACTCGGGCGCGTACATCAAGTTTGTCGAGATCCACACTGAGATGATGTCCGAGATGGAGGCCCACCGCCAGTGCATGTTCGTCTACTGGCACCGACTCTTCCTCGCGGCTTTCGAGAACATGCTGCGCGGCCAGGGCGCGCGCTACGCGTGCGTGACCGTGCCCTACTGGGACTGGCTCACCGACTACAGCCGCTTCGCCACGGGCCAGTGCCGCAACATCCTCGCGTGCTCGCCGGCGCTCTCGTACCTCGGCAACACGGCGCCCGTGTCCAGCGGCGTGCGCACGGTCACGATCAACGGCGACCCGGTCTCGGGCTACTGCGAGGCCGACTCGCCCATGAACCACTTTTGCGAGAGCTCGCAGGTCTCCGGCCGGCGCTGCGCCAAGTGCGTGCCGCGCAACGACTGGACGCGCGTGCGCTTCCCGGCCTCGGCCAGCTTCGCGTCCGTGCGCGCGCAGCTCTTCGGCGCCGCCAACATCGGTGAAATGTCGACGGCCATCGAGCAGGGCGTCCACAACAACATCCACGCCGAGCTGGGCGCGACCATGGCCACGTTCGAGTCGCCCGCCGACCCGGTCTTCTGGTCGCACCACGCGACCGTCGACATGCTCCACGCCATCTTCCACAAGTGCAAGGTCGGCGAGCAGAAACTCACGTTCGAACAGAAGACCGCAAGCGTCTCGTGGTCTTCGTGCGAGCGCCGGAACGGTGGGCGCTTCAACCCGACCGACTACATCACCATGCGCACGGGCTTCCGGGGCCGCAGCGCTCTCAATGCCACGCGGGATGCGAGGGTCGGGCGGTTCTTTTCGGCCGTGCCGCAACAGTTCGCCGCGCTCGTGGACACCCGCGACCTGGGCGCCAGCAGTTATTCGTACGAGCCTCAGGGGCTGCTGGGCTCGCTTTACTCGAGCTGCGGCGCCTCGAGCACGGTCCGTCGTCTCGAGGAGGAGGTTAGTACGGGTGGCAGCACCAGCGGCAGCGCTGCCTCGGCGGACGCCACAATCGTGGCACCTACCAACAACACCACGCCGGCCAACAACGCCTCGGCGCCGACGCCGCCTAGCATGGGCGCGATGATCAACGCCACGGCCGAGCCGGCCGCTCAGAAGGTCCAAGGCTGGGTCAAGAACGCCGACAAGGCGGTCAAGCGCCGCGGCGGCAACGCCGTGCTCGAGGCCGAGAAGATGGCGTGTCTCTTCCAGGACGAGTGCCTCGGTGGCGTGTCCTCGTACTCGGCCGAGTTCAAGAAGCGCTTCGGTGTGCAGGGCGAGCCGCGCTGCAAGCGCATCGTCGATCGCATCAACCGCAAGGCTGACTCGGTCAAGGTGACCGAGTGGAAGGCGCAGATGATCGAGACATTTGGCTGCCCGCAGCCCAAGAACGGCGGAACTAGCAGCAGCAACGGCAACAACCCGGCCAAGCAGAGCGTCACGGTCACGCCGTCGCCCGTGCCATCGACCCAGCCCGTGGCGACGCCGTGCCCGGACGCCGCCAAGGCCGCAGCCCAGGCTAACGCCAAGGCCCTGGCCTATGCTAAGGCGTACGGAAAGGCTGCCAGCGCGCCCGCTGCCGCTGCCAAGACCCCAACCGGCGACGCGGCCCAACCTGCCGCGACCGTCTCCCCTGGCAACGCGAACGGCGGAAGCTACGTCGACCTCGTGGGCCAGCGCGCCACCAAGTAAACAGTGGAAACCTGCCACGGTCTCACCTAGACAGACGAAATTGCGTGTACATGTTACGGAAAAGAAGAAGTCGTCGTCTAGATCGTATGCAATGTTGAGTGTTTATCCTCTTCGCGCGACCAGGTCAGAGCCGCCACTAAACCTAGCTCTTCCACGCGACCATGCAGCCGTCCTGCGGGCGGAAGCGCGGGGGCTGTACGAGCCGCTGACCTAACGCGGTGCCCTTTTTGAGCTGCTGCGCGAAGAGGATACCGCCGCCGAGTAGTGTCCAGAGCAGCGCACGGAAGAGCTTGTTGAAGAGGAAGCCGAGGCCGCTGCCGCTGCCAGCAGCGCCGCTTCGCAGCGATTCAATGAAGAAGAATAACGCGACGACGCCCAGCAGTTTGGTCAGGAACGACTCGAGTGTCTCGCGGTCGCCGCTCTGCTGGCGCAGCAGGGACGGCTTGCTGCGCGACACGACGTATCGGCCCAGCAGGAGATCTACGACGTCCTGGCGGCGGCCGTCCAGGAAGTTGTTGGTCAAGTACCGTACACACGAGTTGTAGCCGTCCATGAGCGCCCCCTGCTTGGTGCGCTTGCCCGTGCGCGTGAAGTCGGTCTTGAGCGCGCCCGTGCCAGCGTAGAAGAGCGAGATCGCGTCGGCGTTGTTGCCCCAGACATTCTTGAACACACGCTCGAATGCCTCGAACGGCGAGTTGAGCACGTCGCCACGCAGGGCGTCGCTCTGGCCAAGTTGGAGCAGCAGGCTGCGGCGCGCGAACAACGACTGCACGACGTTCGTGCGGTCGAGGTTGTCCATACAGTTGGTGCGCACGATACCCGACTGCGTGGACACCACCGCGCCGTCGGCGCCACGCGCGAAGAAGCCGTGGCCCTGGAAGTCCTCGTCCACCTGCTGGATGAGCTTGGCGAGGTTGTGCCACTTCATGGCGCGGCATTCGTGGTGGAAGTCGAACCAGACGTACCGCACGTTCGCGAGCACGTGCGAGTCCTGCGTGGCGGCTGCCACGACCGTCTTGGCGAAGGCCTCGCCCAGCTTGAGCTGCTCCTTCTTCTTGTCGATGAGGTTGACCATGACCACGCGCCCGTAGAGGTCGATGAGCTCGTTCGCGTGGCGCTGGAACGCCGCCACGTCCTTGTCCACGACGCCGCGCTGGTACACCTTGGGTGCGTACTTCATGGTCACGGGCGAGCTCCAGAAGACTGGGATGGACCCGCGAATCTGCACGAACGACGTCTGGCGGCCGTCCGCGAACACGCAAATCTGCTCGGTCTCGACAAAGTTGGCCACGTTGCCGTCGTCGTCGATACCACGCATCGTGAAACGGCAGCCCTGGCGGCGCGCGGCGCGGCGCGAAATGTACACGATCTTGAAGGCCGCGTCGCCCACGCTCAGGCGCTCGGTCACCTCCACGTGGGCCTGCACCATGGGTGTGATCCACGCGAACAGCTTCTTGTCTAGACCATAGTGAGCAACACACCATTGGTTAGTGGGGAGTAGGACGCAGAGCACAATACCGCGCTACTAAACCGTACCGAGGAAAGGCTCGCAGACGCCGTAGTTCCAGCAGAAGCGGCGATCTGCGCGCTCGGCGATGGCGGCGCTGTTACTCAACGTGCTTGCGTCAAACGCCGCGATGCCTGCGTATGCGCGAGAGATAGGAAAGAACGTTAGTGGTGCCCTGTCCTCGACTCCAAGAATTGTCAACGTACGCTGGAGTGAGTGCGAGAGGTCGTAGTCCGCGCAAAAGTGGAGCTGCTGCTTGTGGATGTCGCGCGTGAGCATGTCGATGTACGCGGCCTCGTCCTCCTCCTGCGCGGGCGAGAGCAGCGGAAGCTGCTGCGTCGGGATCAGCATGAGCTCGAGCTTCTCGACGCGGCGGATCTCCTTGTCGTCGACGCCCCGGCCCACGACGCGCGACTGCGTCACGAGCGCCAGGTACGGCCCGCGCAGCAGCGTGAAGACGCCGTAGATGGCGTCGAAGGCCATGCGGCGGCCGTGCACCGAGCGGAAGTCGCGCGCGTCGTCGGTCGCGAGCTGCAGCTGCGCGGCCGTCTCGCAGCGCCCACGCGGCACGAGCAGGCAGCGCGGCTGCTGCGCGTGGAGCACGGCGAGTACGTCGTCCTGGATGACGAGCTCGAAGCTGCCGGCGCCCGGGGCGGCGCGGCGGTCCGTGGGCGCCATGCTTGCGGTGGCAGGGACGGCGGAGGGGAAGGCGGAAGGAGCTGGCGATCGTCTCGCGATGAGCCTTTAGCAATGCCACGTGAGACCTTCCCGAAAATAGAGAGTTTGCGAAAGACGATGCGACCGTCCCATATATCGCACGTATAGTCGATCATGAACCGTGTTATTGCTTAAGTAGACCCTAGAACCCCACTTTATTACGCGAATTGAAGTGTGCGTTGTGACGGGATCACATCAGTGGACGCACTGGACGCACTGGCCGTGGGAAATGGCCGAGGACGCGGAAGCGGCCGCCGCCGCCGTGCGGCCTCGCTGGGTGGCCGTGGAGCGCGGGATGCTCTCGCGCGTGCTCTACGCGAACCCCGTGTGTCTGCTGACGGCGCGGGACGCCGCGACGCGGCGCCGCAACGTCATGACCATCACGTGGCTCACGCCCATTAACAACCAGGTACATACAGTGTACAGTCCGCATGATACCGGAGACCGTGCTGGGTGGACTGACAGAGTGACGACTCGTCACCTCTCGCTGATTGTTAGGGCGGCTTCGTGTGCTCGATGAACCGCAATCGCCACTCGGCGCAGTTCGTGAACCGCGTCGGCGCGCACTTTGGTACGTCTCGTCTCACCAGCCAGCATCCCATGGCTTTTGCTCGTCTTCTAACACACGATGTGCGCTCCACACAGTGCTCAACGTGCCGGTCGCGGGAATGGAAGAGCTCGTGCTCTCGATCGGCGGCTGCTCGGGCGCGAGCGTCGACAAGTTCGAGGCGTTCGGCCTCGCGTGCTGCGCGCCGGGCGGCGGCGAGTGGTCCGAGACCACCGCGAGTGAGCACGACACCCGGGCGCAACCGCCGAAGAAGCAGAAGCTGTCCAAGCAGGAGCTGCACCGCGAGGCCGTGGAGGCCGCCGCGCGCCAGTGCGTCGCGCTGCGCGACTGCGCCGCCCACGTGCTCGCCCGCGTGGACCGCGTCGACGAGGACGACGGCCACTTGCTGCTGCGCTGTACACAGCTCGCCGCGTGGAGCCGCGACGGCTACTGGGACGGCAAGAACTTCATGCCGCAGCGCGCCGAGCTGCCGCCGTTCCTCACGTTTCTCGGCAGCAAAGTGTTCGGCCACGTACGAGCTCCGCCGGCGGCGGTGACGCCTGAGGTGGCAGGAGGCAACAACGCCCTCGATTCCTAGGTAGGTGCTGGTGCTAATAGAAAGAAGGTTCTCAGACGGCGAGCCGCGCAGCCTCAACCGGATGCCGTTACCTACCTACCTGCGCCAGCATCCAGCATGGGAGACGCGCACGGCAACTTCAAGTCTGGGGGTCTCAGCTTCTCTCTGTGTTGGCTCTGTTCCGCGCGTCGTCGGGTTGTGTCTCACGCACTTAATGGTCGCTGCTATGTAGCCATCCGAACTTACCGCGCGGCATTCGTCTCACGTGACAGGGGCGACGTCAACGCGCCGACTTGAAGCCCCGCGCGTGATTGGCTGCGGCCCGCAACTGCAACTTCAGCAGCCGCAAAAAGACGCGACAGCGTCGACACACGGCCCTTGGGGATCCCGCCCAGGTCCCGGGTCGTGGCCCATCCAACCACCAGAAGGCCATCAACACGCACTGAACCAACGGGCTCACAATCCAATTCGCCGTCTTCCGTTCGTCCACACGATGCACGCCTCTGCCCGCGCTCTGCTCCGCCCCTCGGCCTCGGCGGCCTCGCGCCGCCTGCTCGCCACGTCCTCCAAGGCCACGCCGGCCAAGTCGGCGCCTCTCGCCGTCGCGCACGACGCGCACAGCGCACACCACGACTTGGCCGCGGAGCTCACGGCCGCCATGTCGAACGGCGAGCTCGCGTGGTGCGAAGTCTACGGCGTCGACTACGTCAAGCTGCTCCAGGAAGCCCACGACGAGTCGCCGCTCGCGCTCAACTCGCCGCCGGGATGCACAGCTGCAGCTGCCGCCGCCGCGCCATCCGCCGCCTCGGGCGAGCAGCAGGACATTTGGTCGGTCGTCTTCGGCACGCACAAGTAGGCTCCGTCGAGCGTTCGTCTCTCGTCTCATTTATTTAGCCGGTTTCTCCACCCGTGAATATAGTAATCTAATCACTTCCGAAGGCAGTCTTGAGCTGTTCTACTCCTGTCGTACGCCATCCGGAAGCCACCCCAGGTTACCGTTTGGAGTTCATGAGTTCATGCTCCAGTAGCCACGGAGATAGTGGTCGACCTCACGGTTGAGCTGCTGCTTCGCAAGCGCCGCGACGGACGTCCCGTCGTCGGTCGTATCGTTCAAGTTGACGCGATACACGTGCAGCACGTCCATGACGCGCAAGTGACCGTGCTGGACCGCGCGCAGGAACGCCGAGTAGCCGTGGTGGTCTCTGGCCCATCTGTCCGCGCCCGCCGACAGCAGCGCCCTAACGACCATCACGTTGCCGTTCGCCGAGGCCGCCACGAGCGCCGAGGCGCCGTTTCGGCCGGCGTGGTCCACGTCCGCGCCGTGCGCGAGCAGCAGCCGCGCGACATCATAGTGACCGCAGCGAGCCGCAAGCGTGAGCGCCGAGTCGTCCTCGCGGTTCACGTGACGTGCACAGAGGCCTTCAACGGACAGCAGCCGCTCGACGATCTCTGCACTGCCGCTCTGGCTCGCATAAAAGAGCGCCGTCGACCCGACGTGAGTTTCGACGTCCGCAACGGCGCCGCGCGCGAGGAGCATCTCCACCACGTCGAGGTCGCCGCGGCCACACGCGCGAATTAACGCCGTCTCGCCGGCGGCGTTCGCGTGGTGCACGTTCGCGCCGGCGGCGAGCAGTATGCGGACAATGTTCGCGTATCCGGTCGCGGCGGCCCACATCAGCGCCGTGTCGCCGAAGTCATCCGCGCGGTCTACCGCGATCCCATCCACAGCGAGTAGCATCTCGGCGATATGCTGGCGCCGGCACCGCAGGGCCATGGCCAGCGGTGAACAGCCGCGGCTATTGGTCTCGTTGACGTTCGCGCCGGCGTCCAGCACCACACGCACGAGCGCGGGGCTGCGCTCCTGCACAGCGCGGATCAGCGGCGGCGCGCCGTACTTGCTGACGAACGCAGCGCTCTGCAGCTGCGCGCCCGCACCGACCAGGATCTGCGCGATCGCCACGTTGCCGTGGTTGATGGCGTCGCCGAGCGCGCGCGCCAGCTCGCGCTGGACCGCCTCGTCGTCCGTGTCGATCTCGTCGAGCAGCGTGGCGACCACGTCTTCCGTGCACTTGGCCACCGCGAGCGTGAGCGCCGACAACCGGCGGCTCGGCTGCACGTACAGCACGTCGGCGCCCGCGCGCACGAGCTTGCGCACCGCGTCGCACTGCCCGGCCGCGCACGCGGCCATGAGCACCGAGTGGCCGTCGCGGTCCACGGCGTTCACGTCGCTGTTGAAGGGCTCGTCGAGCAGCATGTCGACGATAGCGAGGCGTCCGAGGCGCGCCGCGCACATGAGCGCCGGCTCGCGCCCGCGCGTGACGTTGCTCGCGTCCGCGCCAGCGGCGAGCAGCCACTGCGCGACGTGCGCGTGGCCTGCCGCGATGGCGCGGCCCAGCGCCGAGAGCGCGTGGGCGTCCGGAGAGGGGTCGACCGCGTCGATGTGCACGCCGCGCCGCGCTAGCGCGCGCTTCACGTCGCCCAGGTGGCCGGCGCTCGCCGCGCGCAGCAGGCGGCGCTGCGCCGTCGCCGTCGCGGCGTTCTCCGCGGTGGCCATGTCGTCGTTCGAATTCTCGATGCGAAGCTGAGAGTTCGGAAGGTGCTGAGACGTGAGGTGGCCTCTTGAAGGAACTTGCTTCGAATTCAATCTCTTGATCTTTTGTCCTCGGGCAAAGGACCAGCACTCACAAGAACGCGTACCACACACACACTACTGCAGTTGAAGCCACGAAACCGGCGCCGGAGGATTCGGGTCGGCGCCGTGCGCTATGAACACTCTGGCGACCTCCATGTGTCCGTTGCGCGCCGCGACGTGAAGCGCCGACTTCCACTCGAAGCTCCTGTGGTCGACGTGTCTGCTACCGACGCCATCCGCGCTGGGTACGTTGAGCAGTAATTCCACCACATCAGCATGGCCATGACGCGCTGCAACACGAAGCGCGGGCTCGCCCGTCCGGTTGGTCACGTGCACCGCCGCTCCGCGAGCGAGCAGAAGCGCCACGCAGTTTGTCTGGCCCCTCGCGGACGCGCGCATGAGCGCGGTCTCGCCGTTCCGGTTTGAAAAGGTCTTGTCCGCACCAGCCGCGAGGAGCGGGTCGAGAACGTGGATGTGACCGGCCTCGGCTGCCAGTTGTAAAGCCGTCTCTCCGTGGATATCGACACGATCGATGTCGTCGGCACGCGCGGCTGGCAGTAGCTCCTCCGCCATTCTCAGAAAACCCAGGTGGGCCGCCATCATGAGTGGCGACTCTCGTCGCGGGCTGGTGTGGTCCACCGTGGCTCCCGCTTCGAGCAGCACACAGTCGTCAGCATGAGGCTCTGCCTGGAAGCTCCAACGGCTAAGGCAGCTGCAGCGAACTGGAGGAGGCCCTGTTCGCAGCTCCTCCGGTCACGCCAGCCCCAACCATACTGCTGGAGACCGTGCCCTCATCTCTGACTCCACCCTGGCTAAATCGAACTCCCTCGAATAACGAGCCAAGGCGCGGATATGAAGGCGATCGTCACGGCCGCGTCCAGGGCGACCAATACAGATCATCAGGGTCCGAGTGGAGCCGATCGTCTGAGAGCCCATGTTTCATTGCAAGGTCTCGTGCCAGTTGCAGACCGCGACGGAGTTCGAGAAGACGCGGTGCTTTGGAGCGACCCGGTTGTGATGCCACGACAAGGAACCCTACATTGGCATCATGCAAATCCGCCAAGTGCGTGCATGAGCTGATATGCATATTAGCTATAGCTGTCCGCATCAGACGTAACGCAACAGCATCCGCATGACGCCGCTCATGGTCGCGGCGCAGGGCGGATTTGATACGATTGTCGCGGCGCTGCTCGACGCCGGCGCGGACGTGCACACGACGGACAGCGTATCGTACGGCACTTTTTTGAAGCCATCGACGGCGGTCACGCCGCAGTCGCCAAGCTGCTGCTCGTAGCCGGCGCGCGAGTGGACCACGTGGACGATCCAGGTTTTCCCCGCTTCTGGAGGCCGCTCGCTTCAACCAGACGGACATCGTTCGCTTCGGGGTCCGGATCTTAGGCTGGCAAATTCAGCAGCAATAATGGCTTGAACAATACCTCCATCACAGATCGGCAAGTCACGCAAAACTCGGCAAAGTGCAAGTAAGTCAAGCGTCGCTTCGAGATTCCTCGAGTTGAGGATCAACCCACCCTTACTGGTTCGGACGCACGGCGATTGGTTCAAAATTGGCCGCGTTCTGTCGGAGACCATCACTGAGACCAGCACTGATTATAATACCAAGCTAGTGAAGATCTCCGACAAAAATAAAAAGCCATCCGCCTCGTACAGGTCTCTGAAGAAGCGATGGATAGGTTGGAGGCGGCGGAGGCGCCGCGCACCGCGGCGCGGTCTACGGACGTCTTCGACGCAGCGCGCGCGCTGCTCGCTGGCGCACATGACGATGGGACGGTCGAACACGGCGTCACAGCGCTCATGGAGGCCGCCGAGCACGGCGACGTCGAAACTGTGAAGGCGCTGTTGGCGGCGGGGGCGGACGTCCAAAACGCCTCCGACGCCGGGTGGACAGCGCTCGGCCTCGCTGTCCGCGCCAACCACGCCGCCGTCGTGGAGACTCTGATTCGCGCTGGAGCGGAGCTGGAACGCGTCGATGCCCAAGGCCAGTCGGCGCTCGCCATCGCGAGCGTGCGCGGCTACGACGCATTGATCGGCATGCTGCTCGCTGCCCACGCGGACGCGAACGCCGTCAACAAGTACGGCGAGTCGGTGCTGCAGCTGGCGTGCAAGGCGGGAAATTTGCGCGCGGCGGAGAAGCTGCTCCAGGCCGGCGCGACCATCAACTTTCGCAACAAGTCTTACGAGACGGCGCTCTCGATCGCGTCGAAGTCGGGCTTCGAAGCCATTGTCGTCATACTCCTCGCAGCTGGCGCGGGCGAGGGCAGTGACGCGGTGTGGATCAAGTCTGAGGCTCTGTTTTGCGCCGCGGAAAAGGGCCATGTGGGAGTCGTCCGTCAGTTGCTGGTTGGTCAGGCGGACATCGCTGGGTCCCGGACCTTGGTTCGTGCGGTGGGGTCGAAACGATTGGACGTTGCGCGACTCCTTCTCGAAGCAGGCGTTGACGTGAATGCACGAGACGATCTTGGGCGCACGGCGCTGGAAATGGCGATGCTGCCCGGCTTCGAGGATGTGGTCGAGTTCTTGCTCGCTCGCGACGAGCTCCAGGTTGACCACTCGATGAGCGGTCGACCTGGAGGTCAACGAAGCGGCAACACGGCTTTGCTTGTCGCCGCCGACCGTGCTAACGGAGATCTCGTCAGGCGCTTGCTCGCAGCTGGCGCCAACGCACACCACACGAACAACTTCGGGGACACGGTTTTCTCTCGAGTGTGTTGTATCCACGATCTCGAGTTGGTGGAGATCTTCCTGGCACTCGGTGCCGAGGTGGACCGCCCAAATAATCGCGGGATCTCGCCCCTCATAGTCGCTAGTTCGGTGGGCAACGTCTCGGTCGTTGAGAGGCTTCTTGCCACGGGCCGAGTCGACGTCAATCGCGCAGACACAGAGGGCCGCACGGCGCTTGGGCTCGCAGCAGAACGTCGCGAGTATACGCCGACAGTGGAACTCTTGCTCTCCCACGGAGCCGATGTCAATCATGTCGACCGCAAAGGAAACAGTGCACTCATGATCGCGACAAGACGCTATTGTATCGATACTGTAGGTGTGCTGCTAGCGGCTGGCGCCGATCCCGATTCCTTCAACTTGCGTGGTGAAACCGCGCTGATGCTGAGCGCAGCGCGTGGGGCGGTGGACGTGGTGCACCTGCTGCTAGCCACTGGTGTCGATGTCAATCGTGTGAACGCGGAGGGGATGAGTGCGCTGATGGGAGCGGCGGCCTATGACATGCTGGGAGCTGTCAAGGCGCTTTTGTTGTGCCGAGAAGTAGACGTGATGCTCACCGACCGGTACGGAAACACCGCTAGTCTGCTCGCATTCAATGCTCAGATGGTTGAGTGCGAGTACGGGTGGAAAAGTGCGACACTGGAGACTATAATCGAACTACTTCACGACTTTGAAGACCGCGACAGGATGAACAAGACAATCGGTGCCACGAGGAAGAGAAGAAGGTCGCCTATTCCCACGGAATCTTTTTACGAGTCCTCCAGGAGCGTGGCAGCGCCCGACCGGGAGAGATCGTGACCATGGGCTGTCGTGGAGTCATTGGTTTAAGTCATCCGTGAGGTGGTACCTTCAATGCGAGTTATACTGTAGCCCTCTGTGTGAGGTAGTCTGTATTCCTCACTCAGGAGGCACTACCATTAAAACAGGAGAGCGCAAACACCGTGAACGACCCCGTGTAGCCAACTGCACTGTCGGTGGATACAACCACGCTTCACGGCCCATGAATGGAAACAGTCGAACCACATGAGTCCATCCTCCTGCTCTTGTAACAAGTACCCACTGGCCTTCTGGCCATTCTCGTTCCGGTGGTTCACGTCGATGCCGCGTGCGACCCACGCCCGACCAGCTCGTCGATCACATGCACGCGGACGTAAGGCTTACCACGACGTGCCACGAGGCACTCACAAGCGCCGACCTCGCGCTGCGATTGGCGTGCTTTCCGTCCGCCGAGACGCGTCGTCCGGTGGTCGCCGCTCGCCGTCGCGCACGACGCGCACAGCGCACACCACGACTTGGCCGCGGAGCTCACGGCCGCCATGGCGAACGGCGAGCTCGCGTGGTGCGAAGTCTACGGCGCCGACTACGTCAAGCTGCTCCAGGAGGTCCACGACGAGTCGCCACTCGCGCTCAACTCGCCGCCGGCCCGGACTGCGGCCGCTGCCGCCGCCGCGCCATCCGCCGCCCAGGGCGAGCAGGAGGACATTTGGTCGGTCGTGTTCGGCACGCACAAGTAGGCTCCGTGGAGCGTTCGTCTCTTCCCTCATTTATTTAGCTGGTTTCTCCATTCGTGAATATATTGACGTGCTACCCACCACGAGAACCTTGCGCTTGCCTACTCTCGCGCAATGGCGAGGGACGTTACACCAGCTCACCACGCGCCTAGCCCACCGCGTCGACGCAGCCCAGCGCCGTGAGCCCGTTGTCGCCGTTGGCGCAGTCGACCCCGTCGCCTAGGTGGGCCCATACCCGCCTCTCACTTCGCCGTGGCTATGTCGTCTACGAAATGGATTGAAGAGCTCGGCCTTGCAGTCCATGGAAACTTGCCTTTCCTTTTGATATTCAGTGACTCACGAAGTTCGGGAAACTGTTTCAGGTTTCCATTGGTGCCCACCCATACGCAGGGTTACCGTGTATTTTAGAAAATCTCTTTTTCCCAGAAAATCAGAATCGGTTCAACCTCGATATCGGACGCATAGCCGTCACCAGACCTCGCGTTCCTCGAGAAGCTTCCGCTCCATCAATACGCTGCGTCTGGCGAACGGCTGCCTCGTGGCGGTCGGAGCGTCGACGGCGCCGTATGCACGGAGCAGCGCTACGACTTCGTCATGGCCGTGCCGCGCAGCGATCTGTACAGCAGTGCTACCATCATCCTCAACCTTCGTGTCCACGTCCACGCCCTTTGAGAGCAGTAGTTCCACGAGACTGACTTCACCCCTCTCGGCGGCGCGATGCAGTGGCGTGAGCCCGCACAGCCCCACGGTCTGCACGTCAGCGCCTCCCGCGAGCAGTGTGCGCGCAACGTCCGCGTGTTTGGTCGCGCACGCCGCCACCAGCACGGCGCTGGAGCCGTTGTTGGACAAGTCGTTGGCACCGTCCTCGAGCAGCTGCGACACAACAGCGCCGTGGCCTTTGCAACACGCAGCGAGGAGCGGGCCCATTGTTCCTGGGCCGTCGATGCTATTGGGAACGGCGCCGTGCGCGAGCAACACTCGGACGACGTCCATGTGTCCATTGCGTGCCGCGACATGAAGCGCGGACGTCCACTGGGAGCTCATGTGGTGGATGTGGACGCCACCGACGCCATCCGTGCTGTTAGGTGCGTTGAGCAGCAATTCGACCACGTCAGCATAGCCGCCATGCGCGGCGAGGTGGAGCGCGGCCTCGCGGTTCCTGTTGATCCCGCGCACCGCTGCTCCTCGGGCGAGCAGCAGCGCGACGCAGTCCGTTTGGCCCTTTGCCGAAGCTCGCATGAGCGCGGTCTCGCCATCTCGATTTCTACGGTCCTTGTCTGCACCAGCCGCAAGAAGCCGATCAAGCACGTCAACGTGGCCGGCCTCGGCGGCGCGTCGTAGCGCTGTCTTGCCACGAAGATCAACGCGTTCAATGTCGTCGGCACGCGTGGCTCGCAGTAGCTCCTCCACCGTCTTCACAAACCCCAGGCGAGCCGCAATCATGAGTGGCGTTTCACGTCGCGGGCTGGTATGGTCGAGCGTGGCTCCCGCATCGAGCAGTAGGCAAACAATGTCGGTCCGGTCGTAGAGGGCGGCCTCCAGAAGCGGGGAAAATCCGAAATCATCCACGTGGCACACTGTGGCGCCGGCCGCGAGCAGCAGCGCAGCTACCGCGGTGTGGCCGCCGTCGATGGCTTCAAACAGCGCCGTGCGACGGGCCACGCTGTCGGTCGAGTGGACGTCCGCGCCGGCGTCGAGCAGCGCTGTGACAACGGTCTCGAACCCACCGCCCGCCGCGACCATTAACGGTGTCTGGTTGATGCTGTTGGCGCGGTCAACGGCGGCGCCGGCAGCCAGCAACGCCCGCACGGCGGCGAGCCGCCCGCGCGCGGCGGCCTTGAACAGCGCGGTCTCGCCGCGTGCGGCGTCCGTGGCATTGACAGAAACGCCGTGCGCGAGCCACCGACGCACCGCCGAAGCGTCGCCGTCCACCGCGTCGCGCAGTAGACCATCGGCCTCGGAAGCTGCCATATCAGGAGATGAAGAGCTCAGCTTCTCTTTGGATATGCTCACAAAGGAGAGAGAGGATTGGGTTCACAATCCAGAGTGAAGGTCAAACTGATCCGATCAGATCATGCGATGAGATCTGAGATCGGCACTGCCACAGGGGCATGGGCCAGCGCGAGACACCTCGGCTCACCCTGCGCCAGCGTGGGGCCGTTTACTCTGAGTAATTCACCTCCTCTCAACGAGTCTATACCTGAGCGCTCTGCTGTGGAACGAAAACCAACTGGGCTCTGCTCAGTCCGCGACCGCCGCCGTGTGCGTGGTAAGCCACTGGATGACGTCGTAGTGGCCTCTCGACTTGGCCACTCGAAGCGCCGACTCCCCCGAAACCGTCGTGGCGTTCACATCGACACCCATCGCCAGCAGCATCTTCATGATGTGCAGACGCCCCGCTTTTGCCGCGACGAAGAATGCGGAGCGTCCGTGGTCGTCGACCCAGTGCGCGTCGGCGCCCGCGGCGAGAAGCGCCGCGACGATGTCGTCGTGGCCGCTTGAACTGGATTCGATCAGCGGTGTCCAGTCGCCCTCGGCCGTGTGGTCCACGTCAGCGCCATGAGCCAACAGAATGTCCACGAGATCCGCGTGGTTGTGGCGCACCGCGAGCATCAGCGCCGAGTCGTGTTCGCCATTGACGTGGTCGACGTCTGCTTCGCCCGTCGACAGCAGCCGTTCCACAACACTCGTACTGCCGCACTGGCTCGCATAGAGCAGCGCCGTCCACCCTCGGTGCGTTGCAGCGTCCACCGCGATGCCCCAGGAAAGCAGCAGGTCGACGATCTGGATCTGGCCCTTGCGACTCGCGCGGATGAGCGCCGTCTCGCCGGCGAGGTTGACGTGGTGCACGTTCGCGCCCGCGGCAATCAGCATGCGAACCACATCGACGTGACTCTCGTCAGCCGCGCACATGAGCGCCGTGTCGCCGTCGTCGTCTGCGTGCTCCAGCGCGATCCCATCGACCGCGAGAAGCAAATCCACGAGGTCCACGAACCCCTTCCACGCTGCGAACGTCAACGGCGTGTCTTTGTGGTAGTTGGTTGCGTTGACGTTCGCGCCAGCATCAAGCAGCACGCGTACGAGCTCGATGTCGCCGGCTTGCGCGGCCTCGATCAGCGGCGGCCAGTCATGGGCGTCAGCAAACGGGCCTTCGTCCACGCGCGCACCACCAGCCAGGAGCCGCCGCACAATCTCTACACGGCCCGTTTCCACCGCCACGATCAGGGCACGCCCCAGGTCCCACTTCAACAGCTTGTCGTCTTGCTCGTCTTCTTGATCGCGTTTCTCGAGCAGCGCCGTGACCACGTCCTCGTAGCCGTCGGCCACCGCGATCGTGAGCGCTGTGTCGCCGTCCGAGTCTCGGTGGTGGATGTTCGCCCCGGCGACCAGCAGCTTCCTCACCACGCCACAGAGATTCTCGTGGCTCGCGATCGTGAGCGCCGTCTCGGCGTCCGCGTTGGTGGTGTTCACGTTGGCGTTCGCGGCGAGCAGCATGTCGACAACTTCCAGTCGCTGGTGCCGGATCGCGCACATCAGCGCCGAGTCGCGGTATTCCCCGACGTTGTTCGTATTGGCGCCGGCCGCGATGAGCCTCCGCGCGGCGCCGGCATGGCCCATCGACACCGCGTAGCCCAGCGGGGTCCAGCCGGCTTCGCACGCTGCGTGCACGTCGCAGCGCGCGGCCAGCAGCGCGTCGAGCACCTCGAGGTGGCCGTGGAGCGCGGCTTTGCAAAGCGCCGTTTGCCCGAACTCGTCGACCGCGTCGACGCGCACGCCGTCGGTCGCCAGCGCGCGCCGCGCGGCAACCAGGTCGCCCGCGTCGGCGGCGTGGAGCAGCAGCGCCGTGGCGTCCGCGATCGCCGTCATTTCCCGTGTTCTCCGACGGGTTGATGCAAGAGAAGGTTATGTGGGACACGCATCTTCATTCCCAGTATCTGAGACCTTTGGCGATTGGCTCAAATCAGTTTATCAACCCACCAGAGCTAGTCAGTTTCATCCAATCTCTGCACGGTCTCACTTCAAGCCTCACTTCAAGGTCAGCCTCCGCGGGATATCCAAAAGCCGCTTTTGGCTGGTGATGAATGCCCGCTTTTAAAACGGGCATTCATCGCCAGCCAGCCCCAGACTGTGGCTCACAGTCGGCTTCGTACAATCAGTCACTTTAAGATCTACTCGCGCCTGAGCGTGTTCTGTTTAGGACCACTGGACTGGTATGTTGGGATGCGATGGCAGTGTGTTCACGATGGCCCGAGCGACTGACGGCCCGTACACTCAGTAATTGTGAGACGTGAGCGTAGCCGTGTGGCCGCGTCCAGACGACGCATTGCTCGCTCGCGCCAGGCGGTCCGCGAACTTCTCCAAGCGCCAACACCTCGCTGACCGTTGGACGACGCGCCAGCGCTACGATCTCCTCGTTTGCCCAGCCCGTGCCTGGTGACTCGCTTGACAGATGTACTGCTGCCCAGATTCGCCGATCCTGTTCCGCCATGAAATTGGTCAGAGCCACTGACGGAGTCTGTACTGTACTGTAGTTTTGCTGTTATGAAAGTATATTCCTCACCAGAGCTTGCGATGGTTCACTTGTTCTTCTCTAGCACGGCCACGCGTTCCGACTCCGACGTCATGGGAGTTCCCAAGACGTGGCGCGCTCTCATCGTGTAGAACGCTTCAACGGACGTGCGCGAGGGCACAAACTGAACGATTTCGTCGATCTCGCGCTTGATTTCGGGCGTGATAGCTCCCACAAACAATGTCGCTTTGACGGTCTCTTCAAGCTGCCCAGGCGTTCGCGCCCCCAGAATAACAGTCGACACGTTCGCGTTCGACGCGCACCACGCGACTGACAATTGCGCCAACGAACAACCAAGCTTGGTCGCGATGTTCTGCAGCTTGCGAGTCTTCTCGACACTCGAGGCGAAGTCCGGCACCCATAATCGCATCCACGGGTCCGCCAGACGAGCGTCCACTGGCATCTCTTCGTTATATTTGCCCGTCAGGATACCGCCCGCCAAAGGAGACCACACCGTCAAACCAAGCTTGTGCGACGTGAACAAGTCCACCAGCTCGTGCTCCACCTTGTTGCGCTCAAACATGTTGTACTGAGGCTGCTCTACAATCGGACGCACCATGCCGAGACGGTCTGCGATGTCGATGGCCTCCTTCACGGCGTGGGCCGGCCACTCGCTGGTTCCCCAGTAGAACGCCCATCCCTGGTCGATGATGAAGTTCATGGCGCGGACGGTCTCTTCGATGGGTGTGAACTTCTCGGGTCGGTGGCTGAAGATGACGTCGACGTAGTCGACCTGCATCTTCTTAAGGGTGGATTTGATGCCTTCGATGAGGTGCTTGCGCGAGTTTCCCTGGGCGTTCGGCGCGCCTCTGAAATAAGCTTCGGTGCCAAACATGATCTTGGCGCTGAGCACGAGATCCTCTCGCACCCATACGCCCTCCTTGATGCCTCGTTGGATCGCGTGGCCCATGAACGCATCACCGCGCCCATCGTTGTAGATCTCGGCCGAGTCGAAGAAGTTGACGCCGTGCTCAAACGCGGTCTTCATGATCTCGTACCACGAGTCCATGGCCGAGTCCGGGAACGACGTCACCCACGCTCCGAGGGAGAACGTGGAGACGAGCAGCCCGGAGTCGCCGAGCAAGCGGTAGGTCATCTTGCCGGTGGCGCCGGAAGACGTCGTCGCCGGAGTTGAGAAGCCCATGACCCGACGGCAACTTGTCAAGAAGTAAACTGCAGGGCTGCCCGCTCTGATCGCGTGCGTCAAGCTCCGAGGCGGGACGGCGCGGTCTTCTGTGTTCGCGTGCTGCTGCTGCTGTCCACTAAGGAGAGGTCAGATGAGCCAGCTCGCCCATCCACGTGCAACGGTGGAAGCCGCCTGGAGTCTGGATAGCCTTCCCGCAGCGCGATGTGACGTCACACGAGGGCAGTTGGCTCGAGAGTGGAAGCTGGGAAACAGTGGTTGCTGGTTGCTGCGGTAATGGCTGTCCAGTAGCATTCCCACTGACCCCCGGCGTTTTGTCCCGCACACAGCGAGTAGTAACACTCTCCCATCAGCGTCGGTAAACGTGATCGGCGATCCAGTACAAGGCGATAGTCACGTCATCGCTGGCTCTCGAAGTGCGCGCGTCGCCGCGTGCTCTCTCCACCAACTGAAACGCGCCAACTTACACGTCTGACACGGCCGTTCGACTCGGGTTCGTGAAGGCGGGTTGGTTGGTACAGTGCCGTGCGCTGCAGGCGTGGAGTCCATTGAAGGCGAGCGATCTTCGCTAGGTCTGGTCGGTCTCTGGCACCGTATCGGGGGGATACAAGGCTGGAGGGAGACAGAGTCGCGGCCGCGAGACGCCGAGCCTCACGACGTGGGAGAGCGAGCCTCGGTTAGCGCGGCCTGAAAAGCCACACGTCCAAGCGCCACGTTGCATACGCTCCACGGTGACGCTCACGCAGAACGATAGATCGGCTGGCGTGTCAGGGG
>JAMFLL010000382.1:0-40690 GCA_027475725.1 Pythium rhizo-oryzae
GCCGCCGCGGTCGCGAGTCGGCGCAGCGAGAGCATGGCTAGACTTCTGGAAGGGTTACGTGGGAGAGGGACTGGGAGGTCGTGTGCGCGGCCGCGAGCGAATTCGCAAATGAGCGACCGTGAGTGAGGCGGCCGCCCTGGATGAAGCGATCGACGTAGGCGACAAGAGACCACGGGACCCCGAGATGCCGGGGAGAGCTGCCATGATACTGTACTGTACGCACAGTGCTCAAGCAGTCTCTGTATTGGTGTGAGTGGGTACAGTACCCTCACCAGATGCGCGCCCCATCAAGATCCGCGCTCTTCCATGTGGGCTTGGTGTGCAAGCGCGAGGCGCGGAAGGAGCACCGTCCTAAGACATCCACGCTGGAAGAAACAAGGCGTCCGTACCGTAGAAAAGTGCGTTTGACGCGGATCGTGACGCGATCGGGAGGCGAGTTGAAGCCTTCCAGGACTAAACGCTGGCTGCAGCGCGATTACTCGCGGCGAAAGAAAGGGGAGAGGAAGAACAAAGAGCTGGAGGAGCGCGATCCTTCCAGATCTCTTGTGCTGGCAATGGGGATGCGCGGCCCCCGAGGTCACAAAATCGCAAATTTGTGTCAACATGGGGAAATAGTACTTGACCTGCTGGGTGCGGCCGTTCCCATCTCTCACGCCCGACCTTCAACGTCAACTGCAACATCAACGATCCACGGCTCACTAATACAGAGTATTCTCTACTGAGTGACACTCGTTAAAGCATTTTCATTGGCGAGAAAGGAGTATATGTCACTATAGATTCAGGTATATCGGTACATATAGCTCACTCTCATGAAGTCTCTCAGTCCATCAAGAAGAAGAGGTTACTAGTCTAAGGTAGAGCACCAAATCAATATATCAGAGTCGATCGTAATTACACTCTCTCGTCAAAACAACCGCTCCCATTTTTTCCACCGTTCTATGTAGTTTTTACGAACGGATCTTGAAGCCCCTGGCGACATGAACCAGAAAAACATGCGAGGCGCCAGCGCCAGTCGACGGATCCTTCCGAAATCCCACCAAAGGGAACAAGGAACAACCGACGCCGCCCGTGCGGTTTCCCCCCCACAACACCACTAACACGGCAACCGCGCGCCACCTGTCGAGAGTCCGTTCCCAGAACCATGTCGTGCGGCGCGAAGGAGGCGCTGGTCTTCGGCATGGGCCTCGTCACGGGCACCGGCACCACGCTGTAAGTACGCGCGTCGCTGCGCTTGCTGCCCGATCGCCGGTGTGGCAAAGGCGCTAACCGTTGATTGTTGTGCGTGCTGCTTGTTGTTGCTGCTGGTGCTCTCCGTGCGAAAATCTCAGTACGGGCAAGGTATGTGAGCGCGTCGGTGAATCTAGAAAGAAGGGGCGAGTGGAACTAACTGCTCGATGTGTGCGCAGATCCTGTACGGCGTGGACTCGGTGGGCCTGGACGGCCAGGTGAAGAAGTTCGAGAAGCCGATCTTCCAGACCTGGCTCATGTTCTTCGCGATGATCTTCGCGCTGCCCATCCAGTGGGGCTACCACTACTACCTCGACCGCAAGTTCCACAAGACGGGCGACAGTGCGTTTATCCGCTCCCGCTTGGGTCTCTCCGTACTCTTGGACATGTCCATCTCTAACCCTGGCTATGATCTGTGATTGCCTTGTGCGCTCTGATAGTGAAGTACCGGTATCGCGTGCCGCGCCGCATGTACTTTTTGCTGGCGCTCCCGGCGGCGTTCGACTTGCTCGCGACCTTCCTCGCGAACGTCGGCCTGCTCTACGTGACCGTGAGCGTGTTCCAGCTCATGAAGTGCGTGGTCATCGTGTTCGTCGCGATCCTCAAGGTCACGGTGCTCAAGGACAAGCTGCGCGGCTACATGTGGATCGGCATCGGCATGAACACGCTGGCGGCGCTGCTGGTCGGCGCCTCGAGCTTCGCGGACGCCGACAACCAGGAGAACAACAACGACGACCACCACGCCGGCTTTGGTATCCTCATGATCATCCTCAGCTGCGCCGTGCAGGCGCTCCAGTACGTGTACGAGGAGAAGCTCATGGACGAGGGCCAGAACGCGCCGCCGCTCGTGGTCGTGGGCATGGAGGGTGTCTGGGGCCTCGTGCTCACGACGCTGGTCGTGTACCCGATCGCGTATTTCATCCCGGGCGCCGACCTGGGCTCGAACGAGCGCTTTGACGACGCCTACGAGATGCTCAAGAACAGCCAGCTCGCGCAGGCCATCGTGCTCATCTACCTGCTCGTGATCCTGGGCTACAACGTGTTTGCAGTCTCGGTCACGTACCTACTCAACTCGATTTGGCACGCGATCCTGGACAACTTCCGCCCGATCACGGTCTGGGGCACGGACTTGCTGCTCTTCTACGCGTTCACGCAGGGCACGTTCGGCGAGGCCTGGACGGTCTGGAGCTGGCTCCAGTTCGCCGGCATGGTGCTCCTGCTCTCGGGCACGGCCGTGTACAACGGCACCATCAAGCTCCCGGGCTTTGTGTACCTCGAGCCGCTCGAGGAGTCGGCGACGCCCATCCGCACCTCGCTCGACCTCTCGTCCATGTCGCTCAGCCACAGCCCGCTCATCACGCGCAACGCCATGAAGGCGGCTGAGGTCGCGCGCCGCACGCCGAACCCGCAGGACCGCGAGCGCGTGCGCCGCGAGTTCATGACCGAGTACCAGCCGCTCATGGACCCGGAGGTGCGCCGGCGCATCGACCCCGCGGGCCACTCGTACGGTTCGCTCGAGAACTAGACCTGTCCAAGTCACGCAACAACATCGCGTGAAGCCAAGTGAGCATACGAAACGACAAAGTTGGGGTATGTCGTAGGTCAGTTTAACGGTCACAATTTTTTTCGATTTTGATTCCTGGATCGCTAGAGAATCGCGGGGAACTTCATGGTTTTCTTGTTGGCCGTGGTCAGGAATCGCCGCTGGAGCGCCTTGAGCTCGTCGATCTGCGCGCGCAAGTGGAAGTTCTCGCGCTTGAGGTCGATGTGCGTGGCGAACACGCTGCCTCCGCTGGCGCCGTTGACCGAGTTTGCGCGTGTGAGCTCGGCGTGGTGCGTCTGGAGCTTGGCCAGCGACTCGTGGAGCGCGCGGTTTTCGCCCACGAGCCGCCGGGTCTGCTCCTCGAGCTCGGCAACCTGCGCGAGCGCGCGCGCGTACTGTTGCTGGTGATGCTCCAGCTCGCTCTGGTGCTGTTGCGCCTGGGTCTGGACGTCCAGCGCCGACGCGTACTCGGACTGGAGGCTGCGCATCGCCGCCTCGAGTGCGCGCACCTGAGCGTGCGACTGATCGAGCTGCGCGCCCCACGCCGCGTCTCGTGTCCGCAGCTCCTGGATCTGAGCATGCGCAGCCTCGAGCTGTGTGCGCTGCGACGCGAGCGCGTCTTTGTGCTGCGCGAGCTCGGCGGAGAGCTCCGCGAGTTCCTCACGCCTCCGCTCATCGCGAGCGTTTGCTTCCGCAAGCGCACGCCGCTGTTCCTCCATGTCTAGCTGCAGTTGCTGGAGCTCTGCGTTGTGGCGTTGCTCACGTGCTGCCTCGCTACGCGCCAACGAGTTCTCCGATTGCGCGACATGCTTCTCGAGTTCGCGCCTAAGCGCCTGGGTCTCCTGCTCGAGCCGCGTGCGTTCGCGGTGCCACTCGACGCGCTCGCTCTGGAGCGCCTCGCGCGCGTTCGCGAGCTTGGTCTCGAGCGAGAGCGCGTCGTTCTGGAGCTTTTGCTGCTTGCTCTGGAGCGCGTCGATGGACCGCTGGAGCTCGTCGCGGCGCACGCGCGCGGCCTCCTCGGTCGCCACGAGCTTGGCGCAGTGCTCGGCCTTGAGCCGGTCGATCTCGTCCTCGAGCTCGTTCGTGCGGTTCGATCGCGGCTCACCCTGGCTCAGGTGGAGCGTGCCCTAGACGCCCCACGCGTGTGTACATGGTGAGCGATCCCGCCACTGCCGTACGGTCTGCTACAAGCAAGCTACCGACCGTACCTTTTGGAGCTGGCTCACGCGGTCGCGCAACTCGACGTTCTCGTCCAGCGTCTTCTGGAGCAGCTCGAGCGTGCGCACGTGCTTGGACCGCAGGCGCTCGGAGGTCTTGTCGAGCATCAACATGGCCGTCGCGTGATCGCTCGGCCTGCCCGCGCGAGTCGCTTTCGTTCCATCGAGGGAACCGCTTGGCCGATGCACACGCGCTCGCGTGTGTCATAAATAGCGGCGGTCGACGATGAAGCGTGGCTCTACAAGTTCTATCGGCTGAGTTGCCCAAGATGGAGCCGAGACAGATACCAGCGAACAGCGGAGTCGAGTTTGTCGCTACGGCTCTTGTGCAAGCGGGCTCCCCACATGCTGTAATAGTCCGTATCCACAGTGGGGACGACTGAGCCAACGTTCAAGAACTGAGTTGAATAGGTTCCGGGCGAGGGGTTCAACTTAACCCAAAATGTGCTGGCTGCGTGGGTGCGCCCACACGTGGTGCGCTCTCCGACGGCAACGCGCGTGGTCTCCCCGAATTTGCCCCTCCACCAAAGCCACTCTGTGAGGAAGTTTGTCGCGGGGATCCAAGTTGGGTTATATCTCTGCACTTGTGAACCCAAGCGCATCACACGCTCCGAAAAAGCGGACCCACGCAGCAATAAGCGGTGTTCTGACATCTCAAACTCTCGGCGTAGGACTCGATGGAGGCGACTCCCGGGGGGCGTCCACGCGGTGCTCGAGGTCGATGCGCCCAGTCATTCCTCCATTTGCCTCCTCCAGCACAAGCCAGCCTCCTTCCCTCTTTCCGACCCTCCAAGCCCACCATGGCCGACGCGATCAACAAGAACGAGGACGCGCTCAAGCACATCGCTGAAGACGCCACCGCCGAGCCCACGGCCGAGCAGGCCCCGCAGCAGGAGGCCGCGGCCCCGCTGAAGGCGAAGGCGTTCTCGACCATGGGCCGCGCCGTGCTGGCCCAGGGCCGGTTGGCCACGACCTTGGCGGACAAGAAGGCCAAAGAGGAGGCCGCCACCGAGACCGCCTAGCTTCTGAATCTTCATCACCCACTTACCCTGTAAGAGCGGTTCAATACCATCGGCCTCGCCTGCCGTGCCTGTATGAAAACAATACAATACCAAACGATGAAAATAATCCATCATCAGCTTGGTGTTCTTGGTGTTCTTGGTCTGCGGATCCATTCAGATAGAGTGTAGCCATGTCACTACCATCATTCCTACACTCGCTTAAATTCGGGATGCGGAGCCACTCATCAAACGAGGGACACCGGCGGGTCCAAGCGATGCATTCGAAACGGAACATCAAGTGATCACCCATGGGCAAGCACCGCAAGCGCAGCAAGAAGGCCTCAGGAGGTGGCGCCGCAGCCGACACGTCGGCCAAGGCGCCGGCGCAACTTAAGCAGCTAAAGAAGGTGAGCGGCGGTGCGGGCGCTTCCGGTGCTGCTGCTTCCCAGGGCGGCAAGAAGAAGGCGGGCAAGGGAGGCGCCGCCGTGGTCGTCAAGGCCGTCCCGGCAAAGCAGCAGCAGAAGGGCAAGGGTGGCCAGCAGCAGCAGAAGCAGCATCAACAAAAGAAGGAGAAGGCGCTATCCGGGCTGTCCAAGATGCAGGAGGAGATGCGCCGCCGTCTGGACGGCGGCAAGTTCCGCATGCTGAACGAGCAGCTCTACACGACCACGGGCCGCGATGCGTACAAGACGTTCCAAGCCGAGCCGGAGCTCTTCGACGTCGTACGTAGCCTCTTCTCTGTGGAAGTGAACGCTTGTTTCTGCTATTCGCAGTATCTGATTGCGATGCGCATGTGTATGTGTTTAGTACCACCAAGGCTTCCGGGAGCAGGCCGAGAAGTGGCCTGTGAACCCGCTGGACACGTTCATTGACTACGTCAAGTACGTACCGCAGCGCTACCTGCTGCATGATTGAGATCGAGCAGGCGGAATATTAAGCGTACTCTATGCCTCCATAGGAAGCACCCCAAGGCCGTGGTCGCGGACTTTGGCTGCGGCGACGCTCGGCTCGCCGAGAGCGTCAAGAACAAGGTGCACTCGTTCGATCTCGTCTCGCGCACGCCCATCGTCACAGCCTGTAACATCGCCAACGTGCGTTTCGATCGTTTTCCTTCCGTAATGGTTGCAGCCATGGCTTACTGTGTCTCCCCCGCTCTCTTCTTATAGGTGCCGCTGCCGGACGACTCGATTGACATTGCGGTCTACTGCCTCGCGCTCATGGGCACGAGCGTGCGTGAGTTCATCGTCGAAGTGTACCGCGTGCTCAAGCCCAAGGGCGTGCTCAAAGTCGCCGAGGTCAAGAGCCGCTTCGAGACCGAGGAGCTCGGCGGACCCGCGGGGTTCGTCACGGTCATGAAGAAGATGGGTTTCGATCTCGTGCGCAAGGACGAGGCGAACAAGATGTTTGCGCTCTTTGAGTTCACCAAGTCGGCGCGCAAGCCCGAGAAGGGTGTCCAGATCGAGCTCAAGCCGTGCGAGTGCAAGCGGCGGTAGATAGATAGATGCATGCGAGAAACGCCTCACCAGAGAGGGGATACGACGAACGAATGATCAGTAAAAGAAAGAAAGAGTGCGCGTATATGCAAATCCAAAGCACGCATATACGAAAGTAGGCTCGCGTGTGCGGCGAATGCCATCGGTAAGGCAAGACGGAGGAGAGGGGCACGAGTTCCTGCCCCTTTCTCCCCTTAGAACTCGTTCGTCTCTAGATACGCAGCTGATATTGGCCCGCGCGCGAGACGTAGCGCACCCACTTGGTGGTCTGGTACGAGCTCTTTTCGAAGACCTTGAGGAAGCGCACGTGGAGGCCCGAGGCCGTGAACATGGGCACCTGGAACTCGACCTGGATCGGCGGGCGCGACCACGCCTTCTCCTTGGTGCTCTTCATCATCTCGACCTCGGCGTCCAGCATGCGCTCGAGCTTGCCCTGGAATTTGCGGATGCGCCACACGATCGCGTGGTTCTCCGGCTCATGCTTGGCGCTATACGACACATAGATACCATGAGTAAGCCAGGAAAGTGGCTCCCACATCGTCGTAGATAAACACACCGGCCGATCGGGACGTTGATTCTGGCGCGAGCAGTGTTTGGCGGCGTCTAGAGGGACAGAGCAGGAAGTGTTACTAACTACTACACCTCATAGCAGCGGTACTGATGTTGGGTCCACGTACCGGGATCTTGATCACGAGGTTGGTCGCGAAGAGCCGCGGGGAGAAGGTCGCGGCGATCTTGAGCGTGACTGAGAGTCGCGTCGTGCCCTGCTCCTGGTACGCGGGCATGATCTTGAACGGCAGATTGATGTTCTCGGTCACGCGGTACTTCATGAGCTCGAACTCGCCGTCCGGCGGGATAAAGGTGATCGTGCGGTCGGCGTCGAACTTGCCGAGGCGCACGCAGCGGTGGAACGTGCAGTCGTCGATCTCGACCTCGCGCGTGCCGCGCTTCTGGCCGGCGACCTTGGCCGGCGGCGCGTCACTGCCCTTCTGCATCGTGAGCTTGTCGTTGAGCCCGAGCTTGCACTCGGGCATGCCCGTGAGCAGCGTCTTCATCACGACCTGCCCGGCCACTTCGTTGCGCAGGATCGTGCCGTTGGACGACATGAGCAGGTTCACGCTCTCGAACACGTCCAGGTACACTTCGTTGCGCTTGTACTTGAGCCCCTCGCGGCGCCAGTCGATCGCGCCGGTGATCTGCGACGTGAGCTGCGATACCGGCGTCGTCGCCGTACCGTCCGGGTTCTAGACTCAATGCAGCAAACAGGCATGAGCTCATCACCACCTTTGGAAGGCTATCCTAGCACACTGGACGCACCGTGAGCGAGCCAAGGTTGATGTACATCTTGAGCACGTCGATGGAGCAGTTCTGCGGGTACCCGTGGTCCATGGTCTCGTCCAGCAGCTCGTACACGAGCGTAAAGTTGTCGCGGATGGTCTCTTCGTTGTACTTTTTGCCAAAGTACTCCTTGAAGATGCCGTTCAGCTGGAACAGGAACTGGAACACCATGGCTGTGGCATGTCAGAGAGGGAACCGCAGTCAGTATGGCCTTGTCACGTCAGGAAGGCTGGCAACCGTGCTATCTACCCACAGGTGTTGATGTTGGCGCGCGAGACGGCGACGAGGTAGAGGTTCTCGTGGCGCGTGTACAGGAACGAGCAGCCGTCGATGCTCTTGAGCGGCGGCGTCGAACCGGTCTCCTTGGCCGCGATCACCTGTAACCGGAACGCGTCCGCATGGCGCCGGCTCACGTCGTCGCGGTAGAACCGGTTGAGCACGACCTCGCCCTTCTGGCTGATGAGGAACAGCGCGCTGATCATGGCGGACGCGGCGGCAGGGGCACTTCTGGTTGTGGGTTTTGTTGGCCACAGCGACCGACGCAGCAGAAGAGGGAGCCAACGGGGAGGAGGCGTCGCTTGGCGATCGCCCGGCGGCGCGCCCGAGTCCGTCCGTCCGTCGCGGGTGTCGTTTCAGGTCGCCAAAGAGGCGCGCTTGGAGAAAGAAGGGCAACTTCAACAACCGGTGAAGGTACCGGTGATAAACCGATGTTAAACCGGTAGAGATACCGGTATGTTGAAGTCACCAGCCGTCCGTGACGCAATCGGAACAGCGGCGCAAAGTTCCTGTGGCGCGCAACTCGTTTGACCAAACGACGACGCCGTTCCGTTGGCGAGCCAAAAACGTGGGCCACTTGTGTGGACCACGCTATACCATCACTCTGGGTCAGCAAACCTCGCTTAAGTGACTACAAGAGCTGGTCGGGGGCAGACGAACGGGTCTCACTCAATCACTCTGTGGAGACGTCATCACGCGCTTGCTCCCATCGGAACTGTCCGCGTCGCTCTCTGCCTGCCTGCCTGCCCGCCTACCCGCACCATAACGGAAGCTGCTCTCTCTCACACCACCATCCACACATCTGCCATCATGAGCCCCGCCACGCCCGAGAAGAAGGAATACCTCAAGGTCTCCAATGCGCCGCCCGTGTACAAGTCGGTCGAGGAGCTGAACGCGTACTTCGGCGAGTTTGGCGGCAGCTTCGTCGCCGAGACGCTGATCCAGGCGCACCACAACCTCACCGAGGAGTACGTCAAGGCCACGCAGGACCCCAAGTTCCGCGAGGAGCTCGAGCACCTCGGCCGCGACTACATTGGCCGCCCGACGCCCATGTACCACGCCAAGCGCCTCACGGAGCACGCCGGCGGCGCGCAGATCTGGCTCAAGCGTGAGGACCTCGCCCACACCGGCGCCCACAAGATCAACAACGCGCTCGGCCAGGCCGTGCTGGCCAAGCGATTGGGCAAGAACCGTATCATCGCAGAGACTGGTGCCGGCCAGCACGGTGTCGCGACCGCCACTGCCTGTGCGCTGCTCGGCCTCGAGTGTGTCGTGTACATGGGCTACGAGGACACGCAGCGCCAGTCGCTCAACGTGTTCCGCATGAAGATGCTCGGCGCCAAGGTCGTCGCGGTCAAGTCGGGTTCGCAGACGCTCAAGGACGCTGTCAATGAGGCCATCCGCGACTGGGTCACGAACGTCGACACGACCCACTACATCATCGGCTCGGCCATCGGCTCGCACCCGTTCCCGACCATTGTGCGCGACTTCCAGACCATCATCGGCCGCGAGATCAAGGCCCAGATGGACGAGGAGATCGGTCGTCTGCCCGATGCGATCATCGCCTGCGTTGGCGGCGGCTCGAACGCCATCGGCATGTTCCACCCGTTCATCAAGGACACGGGTGTCGCCATCTACGGTGTTGAGGCCGGCGGCGACGGTGTCGAGACGGAGCGCCACTCGTCGACGCTCGTCGGTGGTCGCCCTGGTGTGCTCCACGGCACCAAGACGTTCGTGATGCAGGACGAAGCCGGCCAGGTCATTGGTACCCACAGTGTGTCGGCGGGTCTCGACTACGCCGGCGTCGGCCCCGAGCACGCGCACCTGCACACGTCGGGTCGCGCCAAGTACGTGAGCGTGAACGACGACCAGGCCCTCGAGGCCTTCCAGCTGCTCTCCAGAAAGGAAGGCATCATTCCGGCGCTTGAGAGCGCGCACGCCATCTACTACGGCGTGAAGCTCGCCTCGGAGCTGGACTCGAGCAAGGTCATTGTGATCAACGTCAGCGGCCGCGGAGACAAGGACATGATCCAGGTCGCCAAGGAGCTCGGCGTGAACCTCAACGAGGACATCACGGACAACTAGATATCGCTTAGCAGTGGAGACAAACGCCGTTCTGTGCATTGACGGCTCGACGTTGGATCCATCAAAATTGACTTTTTGTGTTCTCTCATGGTAACCACTACATGCATCCCCTTCTTGCTGCGTGGCTATCATGCTGTGCGAGCCATCGGCATTATAATAGCGATGGTGGCCGTCTTCACGCGCGCATCTTGAGCGCGGTGCCACGACGTCACCTAACCCTGACGGATCCCCGTGTTTTGCCCTTTGTGACAATGGCGTGCTGCTCAATTGTGTTGACTTCTGAGACCCTCGTCATCAAAGATCCAAAGAATCACACACAAACAAGCAGCTCCGACGAAAGCAGTTGGCAGGCGATGGCGGACAAGCGCGCGAGCACGACGCCGGCGGCCGCAGCGGCGGGCAAGCGTGTGAAGGTGGGCGAAGAGCCTTCCAGTCGTGCCAGCAACGCGCCGAAGACCCGAGCCAAGAGCCCCGACGATGATTCGTACGAGCTCACCTTGAGCGGCAAAGTCTACATCGACGTCGACAAGCTCTTCCACTGTAGGAAGTACAAGAAGCACTTCGACAAGAAGTACATGCGCGCGACCGCGCGGTTGATCACCGACGAGACACTCACGATCGTGTACGCGCTCAAGAAAGACGTCCAGAAAGGGGTGCTGACGCCGGTTCCGGAAGACGCGTATGCCGCCAAGGCTCACGCTCGGCTCGTGGAAAAGGGCAAGAAGATCGACGACATCATTCAGCAAGCACAGGACAGTTTGCTGCCGGACGCGCCGCCGGTGATCACGGACGAATCCCTGCGGTTCTTCGCTCCCATGAACGGCAAGCGCTACGCAGTCGAGATGCGCGGCCAACGCACGATGGAGGGAATCTGGTTCAAGGCGCAGGACGTGGGCAAGGTCTTTGAAAGCGAGTGGTTCGTGAACACCATCACGCGCGCGGACAGCACCTACCGGGGAGGCACCGACTTCAGGTCATTTGCGATGTCAAAGAAGGACGAAGTCCTCAATCCACATCGCAAATCGCATAGTGACAGACCCCGTTCCAGTGACATGGGTGCAAAACCTGTCAAGCCAACCAAGGCAACCGAAGTGTTTCTGTCCTTCTCCGGGCTCATGCACGCGATCCACGTCACGCGTTCGCCGATAGCAGACGAGCTCCGCACATGGGTATACAATGCCGTGTTTGTGGTGGCGTTCGGCTCTGTCAGCCAGAAGAAGGAGCTGCTGGCGACGCTTTGCAGAGTGGATAAGACGTTTTTGCGGGCCTTCATGAAGCTGTGTCCGAGCGATCTGGCGTGCATCTACCTCGTTGAAACGAGCTTGCTTACCGACGACTCTAAAGTGTGCAAAGAATTCAAGATCTACAAGTTTGGACGGTCAGCGAAGGTTGATGATCGGTTCGATGATCACCACACATCGTACGGCCCAGGAACGGCGCTGGACACGGTGATCTTCGTGCCCGCCGACAAACTGAGCGAAGCCGAAACGGTGCTGAAAAACTCGGTCACGGAAGCAGCGCAGTTCAAGTACAACAAGGAAAGAGAGCTCGTGTCGATGGATGCTGCAAGTCGTACCGCGATGCGCAAGATCATGCAGACCATCGCAGACAAGTACAACGGCAGCATGACGATCCAAGCGTCGTACCATGAGAAAGTGGTGAGCGAGCTGCGACACGCACACGAAGTGAACGAGCTGACTTATGAGCTTCGGATAAAGGATTTGGAGTCCATGGTTGCCGTTCTCAGAGCGGAAAGTAAAGCGCCCGACGCCGAAGGGAGGTTGCTGGAAGAGAAGCTGCGCAACGCCGAGGAGAAGCTCCGAGAAGCTCTACGTAGTGGTGAAGAGAAGCTGAGCTTTGCGCACGAGAAAATGGAACTTCGCGTAGCAAATGAAAAGCTGCAGGCAGCGGCACTCCTGCAAGCCAAGGACAAGGAGATTGAAGGCCTGAAGCGCATGCTTGACCAAGCCATCAATAGACAGTCAACGATTCACCAAGCAAACACGATCGCCGCATGCAAGCAGTGCAATTCCGAGCAAATTTGATGGTAAAACACATAATAGTGGCGATGGCACGCTCGAGCTCGAGCTCCCTTTCTTCCGCCGCGAATCTGGACTCGAGACTAGTGAATCGTCAAAAAAAACTCACCCCCTCAGACGCTTTAGGTCATTGTGATCAACGTCAACGATCGCAAGCTTGGCGTGCACCTCAACGAGAACGTCGCGGACTAGCAGTGTAGACAAACGGCGTTTTTGTTCATTGAGGCTCCGACCTTGGATCCATAAATTTGACTGTTCGTGTTTCTTGCCGGGTGGTATTGATCCTCGATACACGTCTCGTGTATCGCACTAGCTACAGGTACTCTCTCGCTTCTCGCAATGTGCGGCGATTTAGTGGAGCCGCTTGGGCGTTGACGAGTTGATCACAGGGTTCTCTTCGTCGGAGAGCACGTCCGGGATCTGCTCGTAGCCATCCTTGCGTCGTTCTTCGTCCGAGCTGTTGCCCCAGAGTGAATAGAGCAGGAAGTAGAGCACGAGAATCTCCAGAAGGTGCTTGGCCGCCACGAAGACCCACCAGGATTTTGCGGTGAGAAACATGTCGACGCGGTGCAGACCGGAGATGCTGACGATCGAGTAAAGCAGGAACAGCGTGTTGAACACGAGAAACACGGAGCAGATGGAGGTCGCCCAGTTCACGGCCTTGATGCGGTCGGTCGTGTCGATCTGGCTCACTTCCAGGAACGCGCGCAGTACGGTCTTCATGCGGAACGAGTACACGGTGATGGCGACAAGCGAGCCAAACGACAGCATCATGAGCAACACGTCGTCGTACAGCATGAGCCAGAACGAGTCGGCCTTCTTGGCGATGAAGACGCTGAACCCGACGGCCTGCACGAAGAACACGGCGCCCATGACCAGCAAGAAGAGCTTGAGCGGATTAGAGCGCACGTTGTCCTGCGTGAAGAGCCGGCGCAGCATGTCGGCCCAGAACACGACGATGAGCACGAAGATGCTGTAGATGAGGTACGAGCCCACCAGCTCCGTGGCCTCCGAGAGCAAGAACTGGAACCACCCGTCGTCGCCCATCTGGAGCAGCGGCGGCTCCATTCTGACCGAGATCACGCCGTACGGCGACGCGAACCACGCGAGCCGCGTGAGCGCCGCGAGCCCCATGAGCAGGTAGAAGCCCAATGTCGCGACCTGCCGCGACGCCGACTGCACGTGCATCGTGAACGCCCAGAACGCGAAGAAGCACGCGCCGCCGTACGCGACCGCGAGGATCGTGTCCACCTGGCGGTACTGGAACTCGAGATGGATCAGCGGGCCCTCCACTAAAACCAATCAGTCACACAAGTCAGTAAAATCCCGCTTCATGTATCTCGCGTTCCCGAAGGCCGTTGGAGACACCAGTCGCGCGAGCGCGAGCGCCGTGAGACGACGCACCTTGTGCGGACGGGTCCGCGCCCATGGGAGGCGTGCTGTTGTCGGCCATGACGCTTTCTCGCTCACTCCGATTCTCTCTGTGCCGTGGGTGGGTGGGTGGCTTTCCCCGCGGTCCGGCAGTCACTTTCCTTCCCTTCTTTGTTTCGAGTCGTCTCTCGTGTTGCTTCAATTTCGAACCGCATGGCGATCGGCCCTAATCAAACGTTCGTTTGAGGTCGAAACCAACGCTTGGCGTTATTTTAGGTATCGGGAAGAGGAGTGATGGCACCGATTGACAGAGTGATGGTGCAATGGGTTGACTGACGTTGGAAGCCAGTCTGATCGTCAGGGCGTACAGGTGAGACGACTGGTTGACGGTCGGTTGTGAGGACGAATGATGATGCTTGGACATGGTACCCCTCTCCTGCTCCACGGAGATGGAGCGCCACCTACTGCCGCCTAGTAGTAACGCGCCACGAGGGCGAGAGGCCGAGAACGCTACACTACTACAGCACGATGGAGATGGCAAAAATAACTTAGTTTATCCAAAACAAAACGAAGGCGGGGCGGACGACAGCAACATCCGATCGTCCGAGCTTGACATGGGGCTCAATTGGTCTGCTGGAACGAGGTAGAACTGCCGAGTACACGCTCCCGCCTGGGTCTTTCCTTCGACCCACGGCGGAAGCGTCGGCTTAGTAGATCCTCTAAAGACGTCGTCGATGCTTGGCTGACGATCGACTTGGACCAATGGTGAGACGGTCTTCGCCGAGGTTGCCGATCTGGTCACGCGTCGCCCCTCGCCCTCTTTTCATACCTTGGGCACATACTCGACACTAATTATCACACGGATGGGGAGGCGGGGGTCGCGTCCACGTTTAGTCGTAGGAGTGCTGTAGCATTTCCAGCCATAAGTGCATGTCGTCCTGGGACCGGGCCTTAACGATGAGGTTCTTGGTCACTTTGCCTGCTTGTGTCACGAGCGAGATCTCGCAGTTCGCGGCACTGTACTTCTCGGCGTGGGTCACGTACGCTCGACTGATCGGCACGGCCCACGGGTCTTCGTTCTCGTACACGGTGAACATGCTACCTTGCAGCACGCAATACCGCTGTCGCTTGGACTTCTTGTCGCCAACTTCGAGCCACCCGTTCTTGTCCACGATGTTTGCCAGCGAGTCGAGCTCCGAGTCCGAGTAACCGACGGACAGCGTCGACGACGCTGTGCTCGTCGTGGAGCTGTTCATCGACTCTTGCCGCTTCGCGAGCGTCGCGGCCTCGTTCAGCCGCTGGACCCACTGGTTGCACACGACCTCGTTCTTCGCTCGCAGGTCGATGATCTTGCCGCTGACCGCGAACACTTTAAACGCAATCTTGGACTTGCGCGAGCGCTCGACGTGGGCCACTCGCACGGCGCCCGCGGGTGAGGACTCGCCCTTGCTCACGAACAGTGTATCGCCCGACATGTTGGGCATCGCGCCGCTGGTCACGAACTGGCCGGTCGGGAACGTGTCGTAGTACGAGAGCAGCGCGCCGTCGAGCACAAAGTGCTGGTTACGCCACTTGGAGAAGCGGCCCGACTTCTTCCAGAGCCAGCCGTGGAACTTCTCGCCGCTGCTCTTGCGGCCAAACGCGATCGCGAGGTTCTGCGTCGACTGGACGAGCAGTTCGATGTCCATGTTGATCGCGGCATTCGCGCCGTGGCCGCCGCAGCCGCCATGCTGCGGTTGGTTCCGGTGGGTCATGAGCTATCGGATGCTCGGTCGGGTCTCGTTGCAGTCGCGGACTGACGCGCGTCCGTGGTAGTATTCGTTGGTTCGCTGAGTGCCTCTGCGCGCGCACGGGATCGATCGGTCCAGATCGCGACGCTGCGGCCGAGTTCTGCGCCACCGACGAGTGCGATGTGCGCGGCGCTGTGGTTCCTCTCGCCGCGTAGCTGTTGCTGCGCGCCGGTTTCTTCTCGATTCGCCTCGGCTTCCGCGCGTCTTCCACTCGGCGCAGTGGATGCCGCGCTGTTGGGACGTAAAAAACGGGAAATGCCTCGGAGCTGGCAGCGAAGGCCCGCGCACGGGTTGGGGGCTGGTGGGGGGACGGAACGGTAGTTCGGTTTGGAGTGAGCGGCGGCGAGGGATCGGGGTTTGGCGATCCGCCGTGTGCAAACGACTGTGCGCCCGCGCCCGCCCTCTCACTAAACTCGAGAGCGGCGACTGACTCTTCGCCTCTCCCGAATCCAGGCAGCGACCGAACAGCCGGTTCCCGGTTTGTTCGGAGGAAAACCTCGAGCGGCTCAGAGCAAAACTGCTCTGGCCAACTCTTGCGGCTTCCCACAACCGCAATCGAGGTGCAACGAGTCAGTAGCTAACCCTTTTCCACCAACCAGCAACAAGTTTCAGACATAAATCACCAAGCCAGTGAAGAGACAACACGCTTGATTGGATAGAATTCGCAGCGGATCGGAGCTCGTCATTTGAGGGTTTAGGGAAGCTCTGTGTGTACTAACAGCCATATGGGAACAGACCCCTAAAAAGGGTTTCGTTTGATGAGAACTGGCACGGATAAACGGGTTTTGGTGGACGTCACCCCGGGCTTTGTCCAGCGGGTGTTCCCTGGCACCAAGTGCGCCACCCGTATGTAACTATTCTGCGTCGCCTGGCCACTGCAGGGTAGATGAAGCCGAATTCCACGTTGCCAGCTTGGGGCGCCTCGTCCTGGACTCCTGCGATAGAGCGATGCAGATGGATCGTGCGTCGATGGGTGTCGCATGGGTTCTTTCTCATCGTGGTGATGGCCGAGATCTCGCAGTCGACGTCTAGTGCTTTTAACTCCATGGCACATGTGAGTCTGCTCTCTTTTGGCCATATCTTCTGACCACATCAGTGCAGACCACCCACGCCGCCCGACCCGTCGCATCCTGGGGTCGCTGGACGTCGAGTCGCCGTAGTCCAGAGCAGAAACATCCGGACCTGGCCTAGCCCACGATGTGGCAATAGTCGCCAGTGCGTCTTCCGTGGTGCGCCAGCGAACGTTCTCACGAGAATCTAAAGCGGAGCGATGGGGACTCTGTTTTAGCAGTTCAACTAAACCTGCGAAAGCGCCCAGATTCCTCTGCAGCTCTGGTCCAGATCGGACCGATCGTGTGCCTGTCTCCAGTGTTCAGAAGGCACCTTCTCCAATTCCAACCAATCAACGCCAATCTCAGGCTAATTGCAATTCGGGGTGCCGCAACGCATCCCAACCATGCCAACCCCCTTTCCTTTCCCCTCACAACTCGAGTCGAGTGTCTTTGTGGCCGCGATGCAGCTCTGGTAGTGGTCCCCGCCGACCCACACAGCCCAGTCTTGACGATCTTCGCCAAGAAGGGTTGGGTCACGTAAAATATGTGGCTCGCGCTGCAGATGAGGGGCGAGAAGATCGTCTGGGCAGGATGTAGAGGTTGACCAACCGTCACTTCAATCAAATGGCCCCGCAGGTCTTGCGCGCTGCCGCACCAAAACTACCTACATTTTTCGTACGGTACCGGTACTGTAGTCTGGAGTTGAAGACCCCGAACCCTTCCCAATGCGCCGCGACTATCAAGTCGATGGGCCACTGACGTTGAAGTGGATCAAGCTCTGGTACAGTAAAGATCGCGCGGAGGTATTCGTTGATGCGTTTTTACGAGCGTCGGTCGAGCGTCGGTCGAGCGTCGGTCCGTCTCATGGTGGAGACGCACGGACTGCTTGCTACAGTATTAGAAGAAGGATGTGAATGAATGGGTGCCATGCTCGACACGACAGAGGCGCTGCTGGGTGTTGGTAGGACGATGGAGAGATGGCGCCGGGAAGTCTCTCCACGTAGCGTATAATACATGGTCCATGCAGAATGCTGGACAACTGGCCCGCTGCTCCATCGCTCTTCACATCATCTCGCCGTCATCGTGCACACTTCAGTTCGCTTGGTCTCGACGTCTTTCCCTTGCATGGCGCCGTCCACCAAAGCGGTGTGTACTGTAGTGCCTTCTCCCCCACGGTGCCACCGAAGCAGACCCACGCCGACACGGCAGCCCGAGTGGGTTCGGTCTGCCTGTCGAGCTCCCATGAGTATGCCGTGGAAGCGACCAACGTTCTATGAACAACGAGGCAATTTCCATTTCGGGTATAGTAGCTCGGCGTGAGCACGGGTGCCGAGGGATTGATGAGGAACATCCCCGACCGAAGACATCGCGAAGCTATGCTCTATCTGCTAGAACGTCTGGGTCTTATGCATGCTGATCAATAGGTTGCACTTTCTCGCGAAGCACTCGTAGTTTGTATCGGATAGCGTCACTCCTGCAACTTCAACATCACCTTCCACCTCGGCTCCACACAACGTGCCTCACTCCCACGGCAGCATGCCGTCCACAATTTCTTTTCCTGGGAGCTTTCGTAGCGATTCTCATTGGCCATGAAGCCCCAGGCAACCGAACCGCAGCGGATGAGCAACGAACGTCCGCATGCCATGGCCATGCGCCACGACTCGTGATGAGCGACTGGCGGGGGCAACCGAAGCAATACGCAATCGAGCGGCCTTGAATGAAGGTCGCCGGACGGAGCGCGCCAACATGACGAGATACGCGCATATACATCCTGGACCGCTGCGCCCACATTTCGCGCACGCATGTCCTCACAGAATCGCCTAGTCGGCCGCCACGCGCTCGCGCGTGTGATCCCATCTGCCGGGGCCAGAGCAGCGGCCTTCGGGGTCCGGAGGCAGCGGGGCGCGTGACGCGAGTGGCTTCCGCGACGGCCATTGGTGGGCGACGCGCCCTCGCGGCGGAAGGCAGCCGAACATTCGATTGGGAGGGCGTTGAAGTCCGACCTGCCAGACGAACACTTTTGTGGTGGTGTACGAATGATGCGTAATCGACCCGACAGCGGCTCGAAAGAGGGGTTTCGGCCTGTTCTAAAAAAAAAAGCACCCGATTGGTTATTTATTTCTGGCGGAGTTGTTTGGACAGTGACGACGTAAACACACCCTACACAAAAGTCTACACCGCCGGCTGGGGATCACATCGACGGGATCGAAACGTTGAAGAGCTCCTCCTACCCACCAAGCCGAACCAACGGCGCCCCAACCGCCAAGATCTTTGTGGGAAGACAAGAAGCGCTGCTCACAGTCCAATCCATTCCCCAACTTCCCCAGTGCCCCACACACGCCACTCGACCAACTCTCCCAACACCATGGCGTCTGTCCCCGCGACTTACAAGGCCTATACCTACGAGGCGTACGGCTCGGCCGACGAGCAGGTCAAGATCCGCGAGGTCAAGGCCGAGCCGCTCCCGGCGCAGCGCGTGCGCATCAAGGTCCACAGCGCCGCGCTCAACCCGGTCGACTACAAGCTCGTGGAAGTGGCCGGCGTGGCGCTCACGGCCAACACGCCGTCGGCCGAGAAGCCCTACCGCTTCGGCTTCGACGTCGCCGGCACGATTGCGCAGGTCGGCCCCGGCGTGCACCCGCGTCACCTCAAGGTCGGCGACGAGGTGTACGCCATGACGGCGTTCACAGGCTGCGGCTCCGTGGCCGAGTACCTCGAGATCGACCAGCAGTACGTCGCGCTCAAGCCCAAGAACCTCGACTTTGACCACGCTGCCAGCGTGCCGCTCGTCGCGCTCACGAGCTACCAGGCGTTCTACGAATACACGCAGCTCAAGAGCGGCGCGAACCAGCGTGTGCTTATCCTCGGTGGCAGCGGCGCCACGGGTCTGTACGCGATCCAGTTCGCGAAGCTGGCTGGCGCGCACGTGACTGTGACGGGAAGCACGAAGAACGAGGCGCTGCTCAAGTCACTGGGCGCGGATGTCGTGATCGACTACCGCACGCAGAAGTGGGTGGATGTGGTCGAGGCGCACTCGATTGACATTGTGTACGACTGCGGTTTTGAGCCAAACGCATGGAACGAAGGCGCGCAGACTGTGCTGAAGAAGGAGACGGGCGAGTACCTGACGCTGTTGGGCGTGAAGGACGCGATCCCGTCGCAGTTTGGCGCCAAGAACCACGGCGGCGTGCTCGTGTTCCCCACGGCGATTCATCTTACGACGATCGCCAAGCTCTTTGAGGAGGGCAAGCTCAAGGCGATTGTGGACTCGGTGGTGCCGTTTGAGAAGGCGCTCGAGGGCGTGGCGCGCGTGAAGTCGCGCCGCGCCGTGGGCAAGGTCGTCGTGAAGGTGCTTTAAGCGCCGGAGTACGATATGGACCCCGGAACCAAGTAGCTTGAACCGAAGTAGCGAATGCGTTGAACATGAGCAGATGAAGTGAACAACAGCCCCACATTGGTCGTCTTGTGATGTACCCGTATCGTGGAGTTTCGTCTCCCTCTCTCGCACGCGCTTGCTGGGTGTCGCGGTCTCTTGCTCCGCCACAAGATTTCCAGGCGGCTCGGTCTGCAATGCTTTGTAGTACAACACACCGTAATGGCTGAAAGCCACAGCCTGCGGCCTAGGCGGCATTGAAGGGCGACGAAGTCGGATTTGTAAACACGCCGGGACATGAACCCGCGCGGCATGGACATAAAACAGAGCCTTTCAAACTCAGCTTTCTTGCACGCCTCATCACGCATAATGGGACAAGCACTTCGTATACGAAGCCGCAAGGGGATCACATAAACCTCGCTCGCCATAATAGAAGGCCCATGCAATCTTTCCCGAGAGCGAAGGCCCATTCCGCGATTTTCCCCGTGATCCACAAGTACTACAAACCACTCACCCATCATGGCGTCCCCGTCCGTCCCTGCGACCTACAAGGCCTACACCTACGAAGCCTACGGCGCCACGGAAGAGCAGGTCAAGCTCCGCGAGGTCAAGGCCGAGCCGCTCCCGGCGCAGCGCGTGCGCATCCAGGTGCACAGCGCCGCGCTCAACCCGGTCGACTACAAGCTCGTCGAGGTGGCCGGTCCGTCCTTCACGGGCGGCTCGCCGTCGGCAGAGAAGCCCTACCGCTTCGGTTTTGATGTTGCTGGTACGATCGTCCAGGTCGGCCCCGGTGTGCACCCGCGCCACCTCAAGGTCGGTGACGAAGTGTACGCCATGACCGCTATCAGCTCGAGTGGTTCGGTCGCCGAGTACCTCGAGATCGACCAGCAATACGTGGCCCACAAGCCCAAGAACCTCGACTTTGACCACGCTGCCAGCGTGCCGCTCGTCGCACTTACCAGCTACGAAGCTCTGTACGAATACACGCTGCTCAAGAGCGGCGCGAACCAGCGCGTTCTGATTCTGGGCGGCAGCAGCGCTACGGGTATGTACGCGATCCAGTTCGCGAAGCTGGCTGGCGCGCACGTGACTGTGACGGGCAGCACGAAGAACGAGGCGCTGCTCAAGTCGCTGGGTGCTGATGTCGTGGTGGACTACCGCACGCAAAAGTGGCTCGACGTCGTCGCGCCGCACAGCGTTGATATCATGTACGACTGCGGCTACGAGCCGAACGCGTGGAACGAGGGCGCCCAGACCGTGCTCAAGAAGGAGACGGGCGAGTTTGTCACGCTCCACGGCGTCCAGAACGCGATCCCGTCGCAGTACGGCGCCACGAACCACGGTGGCGTGCTGTGCTTCCCGTCGGGTCTCCACCTCGCGACGATCGCCAAGCTGTTCGAAGAGGGCAAGCTCAAGGCGATTGTGGACTCGGTCGTACCGTTTGAGAAGGCGCTTGAGGGTGTCGCGCGCGTCAAGTCGCGCCGCGCTGTGGGCAAGGTCGTCATCAAGGTGCTGTAAACGCGACCGTAGTGAGACGAATGCATCGTCGTTCTCAATGCGTATTGACCCCGAATAACACAAAAAAAAGAAATCTAAAACCGAGCGTAACATTGTCCAGTGCAACTTGGTTCTTCCCTATAAATCAACACACGAGCGGCGCAGAAGCGTGGCTTCATTCGTCGTTACAGTGTACGAGTTTGCGGAGGCAGCAGCTAGTGATCAGTGTCAGTGGCGTATGCAGGTTATGCATAATACAAGTCTCAATGCATGTTCGCGGTCATTGCGAGATGGCGCGACGATGGTGTTGTCCCAGGTCGGCTCATTTAGAGGTACTCGGCCACCGAGCCGCACGTCGTGAACGCCGTCATCGCGTACACCTCGTCGCCGACCTGCAAGCGACTATCGTGGATCCCCCACCCAAGCTCCACGACTGTGCCGGCGACGTCAAAGTCCAAGCGGTAGGGCTTCTCGGACAACGGATAGCCGCCCAAACGCTCGGCGCCAGCGACCTCAACGAGGTTTGTGTCAATAGGGTTGAGCGCTGCGCTGTGGACCTCGATACGCACGCGCTGTGCCGGCAGCGAGTCCGTCTTGACCTCGCGGAGCTTGACCTGCTCTTCTGTAGCGCCGTACGCCTCGTAGGTATAAGGCCTTGTCGGTCGCGGGCACGGACGGGGGCGCCATTGGTGGTTGGAAGGCTGGCTGCTTGGTTTGGACTGGTGTGGGGCGCTGAGGAAGTTGGAGAATGCGAGTGAAAGGCGGAAGGGGGGGGGGGTGGTTCGTCTAGCACCGCAGGGCCAAGGTCTCCGTGATCAGACTTGAATGACGAAGCCTTTGGTCGTCGAAGAACAAACGTGTTGATGGTGTTGTGGTTGATGTGGGGCTCTTTGACGTTGAAGTTTAGGTGATCATCGTGGTGCACCCATCCGAGGTGTACAGTTTTGCGGCATTCAGTGCCATTTTCGGTGGACATTGACGCTTGAATCGAAAACTGTGTGGTCACATGTATACGACCCCGTACGTGTGCAAAATGCGCGTTTGTGGCTCCTGTCGCTCGATGATGATGAATAGCTACGACAACGCAATCGCGAGGCCGCACAATGCGATTGTGGGAGGAACTGGGCACGGCCAGAGTGGTGATAACGACGGCGATGGAGGTCTCCAGGATTCGTCACCATGACCAGGCTCGTGGTCTCTTCACACGTCGCAGATTCCCAGGCGCAGCGGCGAGAGCCCAGCCTCTCGAAGCCGAGCCTATCTTGACTGCTGTGGGGGATAGCAGCCCGGATCGAGTCGTGGGGAACACCTACCAAGGTACAGTAAAACCTCTAGCAAGTGCCACGCCACCTTCCCTTGTCGCCCGTACAAAGAGGCAGCAATCGCGATCGCAGTCCGTGAGCAGTGGACCAGCACGAGAAGACCAACTCGCTCGTTGACCACTACGACCCCCCGTGCACTGTACCTCTGCTTTCCTCCTTGATGCCGGCTTCAACTTCGTGCTGGTCCCGGAGGTGGATGTGTCGTCCTGCTGCACATAAACCATCCAGGGGGCGAGAGACGAGATCTCATCCACGTCGGTGAAATCTAATTGCGGCGACACGCCACTGGCCTCCTCGGTATCTTATCACCGCGTACCTCGCGCCTGGCGCGTGGCAACGCAGCGCTCAAGCTAGAAGAGCTGGCCGCCGCCGCCGTAGGAGACGCCCGGGGGTCATCGATGGCGCGCCACCAGCGGCGCGGGTATGTCGGCCAGACGAACCTGCCGTCGCCGCACAAGCGCCACCAAGCTCTCGGTGCGTCTCTCCATCCGCCGTCCGACCATTTCAGCGACAACACTGGCGGGTCGCCGACGTTCCACTCGCCGTCGCGGAAGCGCCAGCTGCGCGCGAAATGGAAACTCGACTTGGCGCCCGTACCGCGCGCGCTGGAAGCGCTCCACGACCCCAAACTCGCGCGCCACGAGGGCGATACGCCAGAGGTATCGTCATGTGAGATTCTTGCGTTTGTCATCACGGACACAGCACGCTGATCGGATCGCTTTTCGCGTCGCTATAACAGTCTGTGCTCGCTGCCAACATCGAAAGCGTGCAGGTACAGTCAAGAGGCTCGCTCCTGGGACCAGGATCTAACCACCCCCATTGCTCACCATCATACTTGGTTGTGGCACACTAGCACGACCGCAAGTCGTTCAAGGACGAGCCCTGGTACCGAAGCCCCGTGGGCGCCGGCTCCAAGTCGTCGGTCGTGCTCGCCGCGCTCAAGCAGCACGACCACAAAGACACGGGCTTCCTACCGCGCGCGAGTATTTTCGCGGCGCTCGCACACCGCCAGCTCGGGCTCTCGGAGCCGGAGATTGAAAGGCTGCTCACGCGGTACGACCCGGCACAGGACCAGATCCACTACAAGACGTTCGTGCAGCACCTCCACTTCTCCGAACCGCCCATTGCGCCGTCACTCGCGCTCCCGGACGACCACGACATCATCTTCCGCCACCAGACGTACCTCGAGAAGATCCGCGACCACGCCTCGAGATTGTTGGACATCGCCCAGGCCCAGGACCTCGGCCCGTCGTCTCCGCTCAAGCTGTCGCCGTTGCGTTCGACTAGTAAGCGCGAGATGATCACCAACCACGAGCCGAGTGTCGTGGTGGGCAACTCGCCCGTGCACTCGCCGTCGCGGCGGCTCGCGCCATTAGCTGAGACCACCGCGGCGTTAAATGAACCCGAGAGCCCCACGCGGCTCGAGCTGGGGGACGACCGCTTGTCGTTCGAGTATGACAAGCAAAGGCGTGCACAGCGCGCGCAGGCCAAGGCCGCGACGCTGCTCGCGCACATCAGCCGCATCGACGCGTACGCGCGCCACCAGGACGCCGTCGCGGTCCAGCAGGACAGCCTGCGGATCGCGCACAAGGCGCTCCACCACGGCGAGCACCTCGCGCGTGTGTTTGACGAGCAGCACCGCCAGCTCCACCGGCGCGAAAACCAGGGCAAGGCGCTCGTGGACCCGGCGCAGCGGCACGCACAGCGCTCGGTGAGCAAGGACTCGATGTTCTACCGGGCCGAAGACCCCCACGGCGGGTGAGGACGCTCAGATAGGACACGCCATACACCCACACCTCAAGGAGATTCGGTTCCGATGAGAATCTTCCCGAAGGGACGCGCTGCCACGCTGGAGAGTCCCACAGAGCATCTTCAACGTGCGTCAACGGCCAGATCCCACGGTGGGTCAACAGACGTTTCGCAAGACGTAGCGGCGGTCGAGTACGGCAGCTTTCTCAGGCCTTCATGACACGCCCTGGCTTGAGCGCGGTAGAATCCTGTGGGAAAGAGTACACGTGACTGTCATGGTAGACGCACCTCCGCTTCATAGCACGCTTCTTGGGGATATGAATATATGCTGTTCATTCGTCTTCACGAGGTGGTTATTGATCTTCGAAGTGGAAAATACCACCGTCATAGGAGCCCCGGCGTTCGGGTCTCCGCGGCGGCAGGCCGGGCAACTCATCCGGCGTCGTCCGCGGTAGTTCCGAGCCGGACCGCGAGCCGTCCAGCGACAGCGCTTCCATGCCAAACACCGGGTCTTCCTGCATGTCGGCGCTCATCCGGTCGTCGCCAAAGAAATGCTGCGACGTCGAGACGAACGAATTCGACGGCTGCACGCGGAACGGCGGGTCCGATATTCTTCGCCCGCCGACGATGCCAAACGACCGCGTCGGGTGGCCTCGGCGCCGCTCCTGTGACTGTGAAAGCTGGTCCTCGTCTGCGCGGCGCGCGTCGAAGCTCGGGCGCCGCGCCTGGCGCATCGCCGACATCATCGCCAGCGCCGGGGATTTGGATAAATCGAACTCTTCTGACGCGCGAGGAGACGGAATCCTATGCATCACAAGAAAAACACAGATCGTAATGTTAGTCCGCACCACCGCATGGTAAATCTCCCTGACAAACGCACACAACGTACCAGGAGCGCGGCTGGGCGGGGGAGCCCTGTCGGAAAAAGCCAATGTCGACGGGGCACGAGCTCGCGACCTGCACGACCGAGGCCTCGCGGCGACGCGCGGCGCCGCCCGACTCGCCTGCGGGCGCCGGCGGCGGCAACGCCAGCTCGGGCATCATGTCGATGTCACCGTCGGCGCCGCCCAGCATGAAGCTGGGCTCGGGCAGCGAACCGATCACGGGCGCGCGCGGCGGCACGTGCCGCGGCCCAAAGAACGCGGCGCCGTGGCCGTTCACGACGACGGGGCACGACTGGGAGATCATGGCATTGGGCGACACGCCGTCATGCGCGGCCGGCGCGTCGGCTCCCGTGGCGGCGATCGGCGAGCTGCGCTGTGACCGCGGGCCGTGGCTGATGGGAATGGGGCGCGTCGGGGGCCCGGACATCGTTGGCCCAGATCTTTGCGGTTCTGCTTTCCGGGGATAGCGACGGGCTGCTGCTCGCTGGACGCGACCGTCACTCACGCGCTCTCGGGTAATCGTAGGTTCGACGCAGCCGCGCGTCCGTAATGGGAAGGCGCGCGGAGTTCGATTCTAGAGACCAACACTCAACCGCAGTGTGTGTGTTGCGCGTGATACACGACGTGAATGCCCGTCGCGGCGCGTGTAGAGCGCCGATTCGGGCCGCTCGAACGTGGGTACGTGCCGCTGGATCTAGCGGATGCGTGGGTGCGGTCGATGTGCGCGTCGCGGGCGATGCGGGGGCTCTACGCGGCGGCGCGCGGCGTGGGTTTCCGGGGCGAGCGGGGCGTCCGGCGATCGCTTTCGCGTTGGTGGATTCACCGACGTTGGACGTTGGTTCCGGATGAAGGGGGCGAGCTCGACCAGAACTCGACCCAGACACGACACGGCTGACGTGGGGTACAGTGTACCACACACTTGGTACCAATCGGAGTGATGGCGCACTTCACTGGTACCGAGGATTCGGTACATTCTTCCATTCCTTGATGTACGCTGGCTTTCTCGCATTTTCCTCGGATCTCGGAGGTTCGAAAATACCCAAAAACCACAAAATTCATCGTGGTGTTTGGCGGCTCGGCAGGTTTTATCGCAATTTTGTGGGGTTATTTTCCCTCCCCCAGTATTTTTTTCCATCTCATCTCCCTCCAGGGTTTTCGTCGACCTTGGAGGGAGCGGGCCCGTTCCATGAACCACACAAGCGGCGGCCGAACTGGAAACCTCGCGGTGCATGGCGGCACGATGAGCGCGCCCATGAAGCGACAGGCGTCGTCCGTATCCGCGCTATTAGCACAATCCAACGCCTCCCCACCGACCACGCGCGTCCAGGTGGTCGCGACCGCGCCGCCCGAGCGACGCATCGAGATCCGCGACGAGAGCGACGCGGCGCCAGCAAGGACAGACCAAGACGAGCTCGACGACGCGGCGGCGGCGGCGGCCGCGAGCGACGAGCCGTTCCGGAAAGTCGAGACGCCGTCGACGCGCGGCAGCGGCTTCCGCATGATGAGCGGGCTGCGCGCCCCGCGGCAGACGCCGCCGCCACCGCCGGTGACGCGCGGCCGCCGCATGGTCATGTTTGGCGGCATCTCCACGGTCAGTTTGCCGAGCCGCGTGGACGAAGAGCGCGAAGAGGATTTAGAACAAGAATCTGTGGGCCGCGCGTCGTCGTCGTACGCGATGACGGCGTCTCATCAGCGCTCCAGCGGCACGCGCGAGGGCGACCTGCGGTCGTCCATGGAGAGCTCGCTGTCCAGCACCACGGCGCTGCTGTCCGAGACTACCCAGCAGCGCTGGTTCGCGCGGATAGACCCGCGGCGCGACCTCAAGTGGTACTCGAACCGGTTCCGAGACGAGCGGCTCGAAGAATCGTACCAACTCTATACGTCTATGGGCGACCTGCCGACGGCGCGCCGCATGTTCCTGTTTCTCGTGCTCTTCCAAGTGCTCGCGTTCCTGTTGTTCCTAGAACTCCAAACTGTGTGTATCGGGTCGGACACGCCGGCGCGGTATTCGAACAACTCGACCGACTGTGTGACGTACTTCATGCCCGACGAGTTTCACCACGAGATCAACATTGTACTATGGGCGTACGTGCCGTTCGCGCTGCTGTACAGTCTGTTCCCGCTCAAGTTCCTCGAGCGCACGATGCGGCTCCGCATCGTCGTGTACTACTTTCGACGTACGTGGAAATCGATCGCCGTGGTAATTTTGCTGCTCTGGTCGGTCGGCCTTGACGTGTACATGCATACGCTGCTATTCGCCGTACGGTCTCAGCGGCAAACGACAATCAACAGGACGGGCGAGACGAGCTGCGCCAGAAAGATTCCCATGGACCGAGATTGGTATAACGACAGTTTGTTCGTGCAGCTCCACCAGACGCGGGACTACATGAGCCTTCAGTACTGGATCCTTGTGTACCAAGCCAAGACCGCGAGCACGATCATCATGGCTGTGTTGGCCCTGGTCGCGACAGTCACAGGCATCGTGTCGTTCGCACTTAAGCTCGACTTTCCTCACGTGTTGTTCAACTCGGGCGCTTTGTGGGTCACGATGTTCATGATGCGGATTCTCGGCCCCAACTTCTCATTGAACTCGAGATCGGAACACACGAAAGGCCTCACAGTCTTCCTGATGCTCTCGGCGCTGCTGCCGACGGTATTGACGCTGATCGCCACATACTCAGAAGACCGTGCTTGTCGCATCGCGTACGCCTCCAAGGTGCGTGCAGAACGTATGAACACGTCTTTGAAGCTCGATTTGTCGGTCAAGCGCATGGGGCTCGAGAACCGTAACTTGCCGCGCGACGAAAAGGAAATGATGGAGGAAGAGCTTGTCAACGCTAGCGACACACGCATCCTCAAGAAGGTTTCAATTCCATTTGTCGAACTCGAGCTGAAGGACGTGGTTGCGAAGACACCGAACGGTGACATCCTACTCGCGGATTACCACGGCACACAGGTTGTTCTCAAGCGTCTGGCGCTGTCGAGTTGCACCCCGGAGGGGCTCAAGGATTTCAAGGTGAAGGTCCAGATGCAAGCGATGCTTCGGCATCCAAACATTGTTCTCTTCATCGGTGCCACGTACGATAACCTTGCGAACGTCGGCATTGTCTTGGAATACTTGGAGCGGGGCGATGTGTTCTCGCTGCTTCGTAGCAGTATCGCGTTGAGCTGGAGTGATCCATTGCTGAAGATCGCCACGGATGTTGCTCTGGGCGTATCGTATCTCCACAACTGTGATCCTCCACTAGTTCATCGCGACCTCAAGTCGTCAAACTTGTTGTGCACGACGACATATTCGTGCAAGATCTCAGATTTTGGAGAATCGAAACGACAGATCGCGGGGGGAAGCCTCTTCAGCACGATCGTGGGCACACCCTACTGGCTCGCGCCCGAGATCCTGCGTGAAGAGAAGTATGACACCCAAGTCGATTGCTACAGCTTTGGCATCGTTCTGATCGAGCTCGAAACGCGCAAGGACCCGTACTACGACCGCACGGAGGAGAGTACCATTGATATCATGGTCCAGGTCGCGCGTGGCACACTCCGCCCGACGATTCCGGGAAGCTGCACCCCTTGCCGCCGCGATCTGATCATGCGCTGTCTTGATGCCGACCCGAAGCGGCGCCCCAAGATGACGGAGATTTTGCAGTCCCTGCAAAACGAGGTGCGCCAAGAAGTGTTTGACCAGAACTCATTCGACCACAGCCGCGATCGACGTCGATTGATGCTTATGCAGCGCCACCAGCGACTCAACCGTCGCGGTGTGAAAGATCTGATTCTGGACAACGAAGAAGAAGATGAGTAGGATATGCGTCCGTGGAATGTGTGGCATGTCGCGCCACAGACGATTACAATTTTGTTTGGGCAAGAGGCCTGTGATATGTGCGCGGTAAGTGATATTTCGGAACATTACGCGTCGGTGATGGACGCCGCTGTGAATAAAAGTATCTAACCTAGTAGTATCATACATCAACGTGCTGCTCAAGAGTCATCAGAGTCCGAAACGTAGTCCTCGTCTCTCTCGGTTGTAGCCACATCAGCACCGATATCCTCGTACGGCCACGGGTCTTTCCACTTCTTGGGCTTGATGAAGTGGACGCCACGAGCGTCCACGCCGCGTGCTTCCAGGACGCTACAGAGCGCCGTGAGGCTACTCAGCTTGGGCTTAAAGTGGCCGCTGTGCGGCTCAATGGCCGAGATCTTGCCATTCGAGACGTAAATCTGCTGTCGGAGCTCGTTCCATCGCCGGGTCCGGCTCGACTTCGCGTGCGAGACCGGTGAGCTGGAAGACAAGGCGGCGCAGCTGTGCCCACCGGTTCATCTTGCGAGGCGAGCTGCTGCCGTCCGCGTCGCTAAAGGACGACGACGACTCGGAGCGGCGAAAGTGGCCGCGCTGCTGCTGCTGCTGTTGCTGCTGTTTCCTTGGATCGGGTAGCGGCACGACGGCCGCAGGCGGTGCCGATGCCGCGAGGACCTGGACGGCGCCGTCGACCGAGTGCGAGTAGGGCGGCATTTCTTGGTGGTGTGTTGGTCGTTATTGAGGGATGTTGTTGTGGCGCGCAGAGATGGATTTGAACAAGGAGACGATGGCGAACGAGTCTCCGGCGGTGTTGTGGACTCACGCCGGTCGCCAGTTTACCCACGTCTCGGCAATTGGAAGTTCACCTACTGAAATAGGATGGTATCAGCACCTGAGGAGAGATGACGTGGGGATCACTTGGACGTAATCTATCCTAAATTGAACCAGGGACACAATGTCGCCTTGCTTCGCGGTGGCTGCGCCGGAAGAGTCAGAGAAAGGAAGACCTGTTCGACACAGTCCATCGTAGTGGCGTGACAGTGCGACACTCGGTTAGGTTCTCAACATGCATTATAGCAGGTTCATTCGTCTTGATCTGCCAAGAGGTGTCCGATGCATGGCACGTCAATATGTATTTCCAAAGTTTTCTCTGTTCCTCCTTCCAGCACCCGCACCCAGCGGGATCCCCTATCCGCTCCTTCAAGAAAAGAACCATTCTCACGAGTCTCAGAACCGGTATGTACCGGTACCTTCTAAATCTTCAGAATCGCATGCTCCACTTCCAGTTCCAGCACGAAGTTCAAGGAAAAATGCCCGGCTGGCGGTCATCGAGAGAGTCGGCAACGCGTTGGACACCTCTCGCACCCACAATGGACGGCGGTCCCACCCAGTGTACCTGGAATCGCATGGGCCGCCAGCGTGGGGGCGCCACCCACTGATATATACCTAAGTCTATCGAGGCGGTCGGTTTGCTGTTTGTCGACGCGTCCTGTTGGTTAGATGCGTCTCCCTCCATTCCGCGATCCGACACCAAAAGCCCACAAGCGACATGTCCGCGTTCGACCGCGGCGGCTCCCGGCTGCTGGACGACGCGGCGCTCGCGTCGGGCGACGGCACCGCGAGCTTCTCGGCGATCTCGACGATCGCCGTGCGGCTCATGGACAAGGACCCCAAGTACGTCCAGTGCGCCATGAACACGGGGCTCTTCCAGTTTCTTGGCGACTTCCGCCCGTACCCCGAGTTCGAAGACAGCGCCACCAACAACGCCACGGCGAGCCAACTGCGCGCGTTCGCGACGCTCGTGGGCGTGGACCCGAGCGTCGCGCTCGGCGCGTGCCGCTTCGCGTGCGGCGGCAGCCCCAACTACGCCCCGGCCGCGCAGTGCTGCGCCGCGGCCGAGCGGCTCCGCAGCGAGTGCAAGCTCTCGGCGTCGGCGAGCGCGTACTCCAACTACACCGACATCCTCGAGAACATGCTGTCGCTCAAGGACCAGTGCGCGCCCGTCTCAGCGCCGACCGTCTCGCTGTGGGCGATCTCGGCGCTGCTGCTGGTGCTGCTCACGACGCTCGTGGTCGCCACGCGGCGCCTGCTCTCGCGGCGGCAGAACGTCGCTGACCACGAGGTGGAGGCCGACGCGGCCGGCGCGTCGGTGCGGCCGTCGCCCTCGACCAACTCGGCGTGGGAGGCGCTGCTGCTCACGTGGCGCCAGGTGGCCAACCTCGTGTGGAAGAACCTGCGGATCAAGCGCGCCAAGCCCGTCGCGTTCGTCATGGAGGTGCTGCTGCCGCTGCTGCTCACCGGCGGCCTGGTGGTGATCGCCAACATCGACGAGATCCTTTCGTCAAACAGCGACTGGTGGCTGGACCAGACCAACGACAAGGTGTCGGCGGCCGTCACCTCGCCGGCGGGCGGGTTCATCTGCACCAACTTTGACGTCGACTTTGGAGCCTCGCTCGGCCTGCCATCGGATACCAAGGTAGCGTTCTACTCGAACGGCCAGACGGTTATCGGGCTGTTCATGCTCATCGTGTACATCAAGTTTGTCTCGCGTACGACGGCGATGATGGTGATCGAGAAGGAGTCGCGCATCCGCGAGATCATGAAGATCATGGGGCTCTCCGACCGCGCCGTGATCTTGTCGTGGATGCTCACGACCGCGGTGACCGCGACCCCGCTCTCGCTCGCGATGGCCGCGCTGCTCAAGTACACGAACGTGCTCCCGCACGGGTCCTACATCGTGCTCGCGTGGCTCTTCTTCCTGTTCAGCATGGCGATCACAGCGTTCGGCTACTTCATGACGCCGTTCTTCAACAAGTCGAGAACCGCGGCGATCGCCTCGGTGCTTGCGTGGATCGTGCTGTACTTTCCCTACTTTGCCGTCCAGTCCAAGCCCAACTCAGCCAAGTACCTCGCTGCACTGGCGCCTCCCACGGCGCTCGGACTGGCGATCGACGAGATGCTGCGCCACGCGCAACTCGGAAAGGGAATGGTATATGACATGGCGGTGGCTCGCAGGCCGATCACCGTGCCCACCACGTTTGCCATGTGCGGCATGCTCGTGGTCGACATCATCTTGCTGGTCGCGCTTGGCTGGTACCTGGACCAGGTTATTCCGCAGGAACACGGCGTGGCCCGCAAGTGGAACTTTCTGCTGACGAAGGAGTACTGGTCGCGAAACGACGCCAAGGCCGAGTTGGCGACACCGCACCATGTGCAGACCGATTACGTCGACCTTTCTACGCCATCAGCTGCTACATCCAACGACGCCGTCACGAATGGGCAAGCTCGCGAGAACGCTCCTGTGGTTGAGCCCGTGACGGCGGGACTGGCGGCTCAAGAGCGGAACGGCACGTGCCTCCAGATCGATCGACTGCGCAAAGTGTACATGACGGACGACAGCGAGCGCGTCGCGGTGAACGATTTGTCACTCACGATGTACTCGGGTCAGATCACCGCACTGCTCGGTCACAACGGAGCGGGCAAAACGACGACGATCGCGATGCTGACCGGCCTGACGCCACCCACGCGCGGAGATGCTGTGCTCTTTGGTCGATCCATCCGCAAGGACTTTGACGAGTTGCGGCACATGATGGGTATCTGTCCGCAGCACGATGTGCTGCTTGGCGATCTGTCGGTCGAGGATCACTTGGCATTTTTCGGCACTATGAAGAACGTGCCCCCGCACTTGCTGGCGGAGGAGGTGGAGATGATGATTCGCGAGGTCGGTCTCACGGAGAAGCGGAAGGCGCAGTCGAAGAGTTTATCGGGCGGGCAGAAGCGAAAGCTCAGTGTGGCACTGGCGTTCATCGGTGGTAGCAAGCTCGTCTTTCTGGACGAACCGACATCGGGCATGGACCCGTATTCGCGTCGATTCACGTGGAACTTGCTGCAGCGCAATCGGAGCGACCGAGTAATCGTGTTGACAACCCACTTCATGGACGAAGCCGATATTCTGGGCGATCGCATCGCGATCATGGCCGACGGCCAGCTGCGGTGCGCGGGCACTTCCCTGTTCTTGAAGAACCGATTCGGCGCCGGGTACAACCTCACTCTGATCAAGGCGAGCGCGATGTGCGACCTCGCGTCGGTGAGTGGATTGATCCAGCAGTTTGTGCCGACCGCCAACTGCTTGAGCCACCACGGTTCCGAGCTCGTTTTCCAGCTTCCTGCTGACACCGTCGAATCGTTCCCACGAATGCTCGAGGCACTTGATGCAAACATGGACAAGCTGCACATCGCGCAGTACGGCGTCTCGGTGACGACTCTGGAAGAGGTGTTCCTTCGCATTTCCCGAGACCGTGATGAGGACATGAAGAAGCCGAGGAGCATGTCCAAGGGGCAGGATTCGTTCGAGTGCGGCAAGGCGTCATTTGGCTCGCAGTTTGCTGCGTTGTTGACTAAACGACTCCGGATCACGCGCCGTGATCGTAAGAGCTTGCTCAACGCCGTCGCCATCCCCGTCTTGCTCCTTCTCATCGCTGCGATCATCCCTGAGATCCAAGTCTCGTCCTTCTTGCCCGACTTTGCCGACTCGGTGCCTACCAAGGCCATGCAGACCAGCTGTACCGCCACGCCTGAGCCTGACACCCGATCGAACTCATTTTCTTGTCAGAAAGACTACAACTTTTGTGCCATGGGCATCTTCGACTGCGATCCGCAAGCCTGCTGCACGAAGACCAATCCGGTGTCGCCTTTCTACCCGTGCAATGGCTGCAATACCCCATTCCAGAAGTGCTACAACCCAACGTGCCTCTCGGAGACGGGAGCTAAGGCTCAGGTGACCATTAATTCCTTCCTCCGTGCAACCATTGTCGCTCTCGCATTCGCATTCGTGCCAGCCGCAATCGTCGCGTTCATTGTGCGTGAGAAGAACCCGATCCAGAACGCGAAAATCCTTCAGCTCATCTGCGGCGCCAAGTCGGCTGCCTACTGGATCGCGAATTGGACACACGATCTCATCGTGGCCCTCGTACCCGTGTTCGTTGCAGTCATCATGATCATCTTCACATCGCGTGGGCTCAGTAGCCCTGACGCTGATGAGATCCTCGCCGTTCTAGTGTTGCTGATCTCTCACGCGTTGGCCGTGATTCCGATGGCCTACGTCGTTTCGCATCGATACGAGAAGCACTCGTCGGCACAGACAGCACTGCTCGTCTTCGGCTTCGTGACGGGCGGCGCGCTTAGCATTATCTCCTTCTTGTGCCGCATGATGGATATCGAGCTCACCAAGAGCGAGGACGCCATATTGCTTTCGACGCTGGACCGGAGTTATTTGCACTGGATCTATCTTCTCTTCCCCGGCTACGCGTTGAACTCGGGTGTGTATGAGATCGCGATGCACCGCGTCAGCCACAAGTCTCTCTTGGGCTCTGATGGGCCCACGGTGCCACCCTCGTTCTTCGGCAAGTTCCCGTGGCTCGGCAGTGGAGAATGCTCCGTGGAGTGCTGGGACAACCCGGGCAACGGCTGCTGTGTCCGGGGTGTGTTCGCGCTTGATGTCGCGGGTGCACCTATACTTTACAGCCTTGGAGAAGCACTTCTTTTTGGCATTATCCTGTTCGCGATTGAGAAGAACAGCGTTCGATGGGCCCGAGACTCGGGCAGCAAGATTGCGCATAACGATGAGGACAGCGATGTCGCGGCCGAACGATTACGTGTAAAGACGATTGGACCTAGCTCAACGGAGGCGGTGTACATGCGCAGCCTTCGCCAGCAGTACAAGGGTGGCAAAGTGGCGCTCGACGATCTGAGTTTGTCTATTCCAAAGGGCGAATGCTTCGGGTACTTGGGCATCAACGGAGCGGGCAAGTCAACGACGATGAAGATCTTGACGGGTCAGATGGCTCCGTCGAGTGGGTTTGCCTCGCTCGCAGGATACGACCTCGCCCTCGACCGCGATCAAGCGCGGACAGTCCTCGGTTACTGCCCCCAGTTCGATTCGTTGCACGATCTCCTCACGGTTGAGGAGCAACTCGAGCTGTATGCGCGATTGAAGGGTATCCCGTCCGGCCACATTCGTGATGCAGTTGACCAGAAGATCTTCGAGTTGGGACTTGACGAGTACCGAAGCAAGTTGACACGCGGGCTGAGCGGTGGTAACAAGCGCAAAGTGTCCACGGCGATCGCGTTGCTCGGCGCGCCACGCATCATTTTTCTCGACGAACCGTCCACTGGTGTGGATCCTAGCTCTCGTCGCAAGATGTGGGATGTGATTGCCGGTGTCTGTGAGGAGAAGGATTCGTGCGTGGTCCTCACAACCCACAGCATGGAGGAGTGCGAGGCGTTGGCGACTCGCGTGGGTATCCTGGTGAGTGGCAAGCTGATGTGCCTGGGCAGCGTGGAGCATCTCAAGCAGAAGTTTGGTAAAGGCTACACCGTCGAAGTAAAGCTTCGCGAGCCCTCCCAGCTACTCGTTGACAGTATGACCCAGCGAGTCATAACAGTTGTGGGGGAGAACGGCAACGTGACGTCGGCCAACCTCGAGAAAGTGTGCTCGGTGCTAGGAGATCCGGCGCGCTCCGAGGAGATCAAGTCTGGTGAAGCGAGCGCTATGGTTCTCACGCAGCTGCTGCAGTCTGACGACTTCATACCCGTCTCGACGTTCTGCGAGTGGTGGATCGCAGAAGACTTTGGCTCCCGCCTCATGGATTTCTTCGAGGTCAACTTTGTCGGAAGCGACGTCGTTGAGCAGCAGGGCTCGGACCACTTCCGTTTCCAGGTGCCCAAGCACGACACTCTGCGCCCTAGCACCATTTTCCGAACGCTGGAGGACGCAAAGGCATCTCTCAACATCAGCGACTACAGCGTGAGTGACACAACGCTGGAGCACATCTTCAACACGATGGCTGCGCAACAGGAAGAGGAACAACTCGACGGCGGGCGCGCTGATGGTGTCACTGTGGTGGATCTGGATGGGAAGACGAATGTCACGTCTCGTGCGAAGCGCCGACGGTCCGTGTACCGCCGGGCCAGCAACTCGCTGCCCTTGATATGATACGATACCAGCTCGTTCAGAATGGTGTGTGGCCACTATATCGTAGCGGGTGACACTGTTCTCCTACGAAATCTAGTTGTTCGTGTGCATGACAACCTTTTCTTGATTCGCTCTTCCCCTTACTCACCCTGAAGTTGGTACGTACGTCGTGCCTGGGTCTCAGACGGCGACAAGGCAGCAGATTTCGCAGCGTCCCACTTCAACAGCCCCAAGTCTCCTTTCTTCGAATCGTTCCCATGAGGTTCGTCCCGAGCGGCCACTCCTGGGCTGTCAGAGAGCAGAATGCGTTGGGTGGGGCTCCTTTCCGGCTTCGCCTTCTTTTATCGCGTGAGCGTCGGCGCAACTCGCACCGCCAGCTTGTCCACGAAGTCCGGCCTGAAGCCATGGGTGGACGTGTACACGCCCAAGAGCGAGTACGCTGTGGTCTCCTCCCGCGGGGACACGTGGGAGCTGGTCATGTCGGACGAGTTCAACGTACCCGGGAGGGATTTCTCGGCGGGGCGCGACTACCTGTGGACTGCGCTCCAGCTCCCGGACGGCGTGAACGCTGCGCTTGAGTACTACTCGATCAACATGACGTCGACCAAGAACGAATCGGACGGCCGGGGCGTGTTCCAGATCGAGATCCGCGAGGAAGATCCGGGCATCGCGTTCTCGGTCTACAACGCCTACACGCGGCCGCCGTCGTTTGAAGACCACGTGATGTACTATCGCGCCGGCATGGTCCAGAGCTGGAACAAGTTTTGCTTCCAAGGCGGCTTTGTCGAGGTACGTGTGAAGCTGCCCGGTGCTGTGTCTGGCACCTCGGGCAACCCGGACTTGGGTGCCACGAATCAGCGCGTCAAGGCGCTAGAGTACTACCCGACGTGGCCTGGAATCTGGATGATGGGAAACCTGGGCCGCGCGCTCTTCACGGCCTCGACGAACCGGATGTGGCCGTGGAGTTTCGATGAGTGCGACTCGGTGTACAAGGACAGCCAACGGATCAGCGCGTGTGACGGGGGCCCAGGCTACGGCCTAAACAAGCATCAAGGCCGCGGCGCACCCGAGATCGACTTGCTTGAGGGCGGTGGCACCGACGTGTCGATGTCGATCCAGGTCGCCCCGGGAATGCCCAAGAAGTTTCGCCCCATCGACCCGGGTGCAGAGGACGAGGCCGACAAGCTTTGTATCTACAAAGGCACGTGCAAGACCCTGGGCGCCAACTTTCCTGGCATCCCAAATGCCACGTACGCGACACGTGGCTACCGGACGTGGTACCAACGACTGCGCTATGCGTCCCACTCGGCGTGTGCCGCGGACGCCTCGCTGATCCAGAACCCCACGGTGGTGCTCGCCAACGCGAAGCGCGGCTTCGCGGACAACACATGCAGCAGCTCGGTGAACGCGTGTCCCGCTTCTCACGACGGCAACTCGGATCTGAGCGGCTTAGACAACTCGACGACGCAGCGGTGGGGCGTCAACGACGCGGGCGGCTGTATGGCCCACGTCAATGCCTACCGCGGGGTGTACCTGTGCGATCCGGACAACACGCACCGCGACTGCCCGTCGCCTCGGCACGATAGTGATGCCACGACGAAGGCGCTGCCCCATTTCAACTATCAGATGGACGCGCTCTCGGCGAACGTAGGGATCCCGCTGGCTGCGTACACGGACTACGTGCGGTACCAGCTCGAGTGGGTGCCCGGCAGCGATGGGTACGTGCGCTGGATGATCGAAGACGAGGTGGTGTACGAGATCCCGGCGCAGGCGATCGAGGCGCCGCCGCAGGACGCCGAGCTGTCCAACCCGTTGAAGCGCATGATCGACGAGCCGCTGTACGTGATCTTCAACGTGGCGCTGTCCACGAGCTGGAGCACGTCGCCGCCGAACCCGGGGCGGCCGTGCCGCGGCGACGGAACCAACGCGAAGCACAACCAGATTTGCGGTGAGTTCCCCATGTTCATGAAGGTCGACTACATCCGGATTTACCAGGACACGTCCCCGAACGCGACCATGGCCGTGGGCTGCGACCCGGCGAGCCACCCGACGCGGCAGTGGATCGACGCGCACCTCCACGAGTACGAGGACGCCAAGAACAAGTGGGTGCCCGTGCGCGGCGGCGCGCCGTGCTTTTCGCACGACGACTGCACGGTCGCGCTGGCGCCCGACGCCAGCCGCTCGGTCCAAATCCGCACGGGCCGGTGCTCGGCGCGCGGCACCTGCGAGTGCACGCAGCGCACGTGGGGCGGCCCGCGCTGCTCGACCGTCGGCGTGGACGGCGGGAAAGGCGCGCCAAGAGGCTTCGGCCCGCCGCCGGCGGTCGCCACGACTGTGGGCATATTGGGATTGGCGCTGCTGCTGGTCGCGGCGGCCAAGACGGCGGCGCAGAACCGAGCGCTGCGGAGCCCCGCGACGGAGCCGGAAGCCGTCGCGGCGAAAGCGCGCGAGAGTCTCCCGACAGACTGAGTTGCGTTAGACTGCGTGTGGGTGGCAGGAGGGTGCGAGAGGAAGATGAGACGGAGAGCACGGCACGAGTGAGAGATGGCTGGCGACGGTAGGTAGGTGCGAATTCCAGTGAAGCCAGCAAGATCTCACTTTCGACAGCACGGAACTTCATGGAATCTCTCGCACCCACGTTCGAATATCACACACGCAGCCATCCGTCAGTCGCTTCAGGCGGTTTCGCGAAAACCACCTCGTTCTCCGCTGGATCCATTTGCGGGGGCTACACTGGGTATCACGTACCACCTTGGTATTGCTCCACAGGATTCGCTTCGGCAAAAGCCGACTCGGCTGAGCGCCATCGCGAGCTGTCACCGGCGATTGCGCGCCACCCAGCGACCGCCTGGGCCGCGTCCCAAGTGGCATCAGCACCGTCATCGTTTCGTTTTCTTTCTCTCGCGTCCCACACGGAGCGCCCGCCATGCGAAGGCGATGAAAAAGAAAGACGGACGGCATCCATTGTCCCACAGGATTTCGGCCTCGAAGCGTTCCATCAACATCCTAAAGAGGCTGCGACATATCACTTGACGGATACTAAACCAGTATATCGAGGTCAGTATCGACAATACCCACTGACATAGCACATCTATACAGTGTGTGTTCGTGGCTCGGCTGACGCTTTTTTGCAAGAGTGTTGGTCCGAGGATGATGGCGCTCGTCGGTTTCTGCGGTCGTGGGTTGGTGATGACGCTCGGCATGACGCGGCGCAGAGACACGACGGCCGCGACTGAATCCCTCCATCCACCTCCAGAGGCCGCTCACTCGCCAATCCGCCGGATTACGCTTTCTCTCCTGGACGTTCATGGCGCGCCGTCGCGACGGAGCCCCGCTTCCCTCGCCCACTCGCTAACTCTTCCGGATCCCCATCAGCCATGGCGTTCAACGTCAAGCGCGTGGTGCTCAACCCGCGCGCGTACCTCACGCCGTTCGCGCTGCTCGTGCTGCTGCACCACCTGCCCATGCTCATCGCGTTCGGCGCGATCCACAAGCCGGCCACGTACGCGCAGTGCGGGCGCCTGCGCGACCTCTTCAACTGGCTCGACGTGGCCTTCGCGCTGCACCTCGTGACCGCCGTGCTGCTGCTCGCGAGCTGCACGATGACGCTCTGCTCGAGCGTCTACCGCGTGCACAAGCCCGAGACCGCGCTGATCCTCATGCTGTTTCTGCTGTACGTGACACACCTCGTGTGGGCTTTGTACGGCGAGAGCGCGTTCCCCGCCGACACGATCGACTGCAGCAACGACGCGGACCCGCGCGTGCAGGACGCGGCGGACGACATCACGTACTTTCAGCACTTTGACTTTGTCTTCTCGCTCGTGGTCGTGGTGCTCGCGAGCTGCACGTCGTACCTCTGCGGCGTCCACACGAGCCAGGACATTGTCGAGGCCGAGAAGCGCTGGCAGCGGCGCTGCATGAACATGTTCCGCGTGTTCACGTGCCGCTCGACGCGCGCGCAGCACACGACGGACGAGGACATTTTCGAGAGCCTCGGCAAGATGCTCGGCAAGTTCTTCGTCGTGCGCTACAAGACGCAGCACTACGAGGGGCTCCAGTTCAACGACCTCATGTTCTGCCTCGGGCTCGTCTCGCGCGCGCAGCGTGAGGAGCGCGAGGACGAGGAGGAAGAGGAGCTCGCGGCGCGCCGGCGGTTCCCCAAGGTCGTCGAGGAGACCAAGCTGCGCGACCTCTCGTTCTACGCGCGGCTCGCGGTCGGCATGTACGGCTGGCCCATGTACGTGTGGTACACGCCGCTCAAGTGGTTCCGCGTCTTCGACTGGGTCTCGCGGATCCGCGAGTTCGCTTCGCGCCGCCGCCAGGAGGCCGAGGAAGCCGAGGGCGGGCGCATCACCGGCGTGGTCGAGAACGACAATATCGTGACCAGCAACCGCGCGTCGTTCGTGAGCTACACGGGCATCAACCCGGACGCGCTCGTGTACCTCAACTGCTACAATTTCGTCTTCTCGTCGCCGTACTCGATCGTCAAGGACGAGCAGCGCCGCGAGCTCATCATCAGCGTGCGTGGCAGCTTCTCGTTCTACGACTTTGTCACCGACGGACTCGCGCACATCGTGAACATGGACCCGTTCGAGCTGCCCGAGAACGTGCCCGACCCGGAGGCCACGGCGACGCACTACGGCATGCTGCGCACGGCGCGG
>JAMFLL010000383.1:0-40663 GCA_027475725.1 Pythium rhizo-oryzae
AATCCACCCAAGCCAACACTATGCCTTCCTCACCGATAGAAGCTATCCTGGTCACGATGCTTCCAAGAAAGGTCGCTCGCAGCCTACTCCGACTCTGCCATTGCCGTCGAGCTGCGCAATAACTGCAGCATGCCAAAGCAGGCGAGGAGCTTCTTTTTCTATGAGATGTAATACCGGCTGTGGCCGACGTCGTGGGCTCGTGTCGCGATTTTGTCCGTCTTGTTCGCAGAGCTGTAAGGAGCCGAACACACTCGTAGCGAGTCGGCCGAGTTCGGAGCGATGGCGAGTTGCTGGGGCGGCAAGAAAACAAAGCAGGCCGCGAGCTGACCTGTCGGATGGTTGGAGCAGTTGGTTTGATGCTGGAGGGTTTGGGGGTTACGCAGTTCCTTTTGGTGCGGTTGCGCATAGGCGTTGGTAGTGGAGGCGTGTGTGTGACAAAACCCTAAAAACAGAGAGAAAAAATGGAAAACAAAGAAAACGCATCAAAAGTAGAGGAAGGGTGTGCCCGGCAGAGAAAGCGCTCGAAAAACACACCAGGAAATGGCACCAGCAGAGTGGGCTCTCGAAAAACACACAAGTGAGAGTGCTTAGGGCAAAACCGACCAACACCCACGCACTCGGGTCAGTCCTGGTAGAGTGGGTCGGGCCCGCGAAAGGAAGACCCAGCCCCCATAGCATCTGCCGGTAGCTTGGCCCGGTTCGGCCCGGTTCGATAAACCGCAGACTACGGTTCGAGAGCCTCCGAGCCCTCTCTGCCACCCAGAGAGCCACGTGTCCTCCCCCACGTCTCGGCCTATATGGTGTGTGGTTTGCGCCTTGGTCATTGCGTCGATCGGCCAGGAATCGCCTCGGAAGATGCCGCGCTCTCCGACGAAGAAGCGGTCGACGTACCTGTGGACGCAGCTGCTGTCGCGCGCGACGGTGGAGCAACTGGAGCGCCACCTCGACTCCCAGCCGCTGTTCAGAGTCGCCACCAGCCAGCTCCACCGATGCCAACTGTGCGTCGGCAACATCGACAGCCACCAGATGCGCTACCGTCTGCTTCAATGCAGCTCTGTTGCCTGTGCGGATGCCCCAGAAACGGCAGATGCATGCACCGCGTGGATCAAGACGCTCACGTGTTCGACGACGGATGCGGCAGCTGTGTTCCACCACGGTTCTCACGCGCTGGTCGACCAAACGGTGCTCAACCGCACGACGATCCAGATGAGGCGCATCACGAGGACGATGGCGGCGACTGGCGCCAGACCCATGGCGATCCTCAGCGACATGGTCGACCAGCTTCATCTGACGCCGGATACGGTTCCGCAGCTTGCTCAAGTCCAGCGTGTAGCGTACCACCATAAGCGCGTTCTCCTGATGGCCACCGCCCTCGTCAGCCAGATGCGAGAGACTGTTCGCATCAACTGGTACCGTGAAGATCTCGACGAAACGACCGCATTCACTTTCGCCTGCCCGATCGATGATTTCGGCATCCCAGAGATCGGTAACGGGTCGGAGAACCGGCCGTTCCTAATCGGCGTCACAACCAAGCGCCAGGTCCGCAATCTGTACCGAGCTGCTGAGTTCCCGTTCCACATCGACGCGACGTACAAGATCAACCAGTCTGGCTACCCCATGGTGGTCTGCGGGACATCTGATGCCAGCCGCTCCATGCCCGTCGCAGCCGTCTTCCTCACCTCGCACCTGCGCCAAGCCCAGTACACCCAGATCTTCTCCAGCATGTTTGCTTTGTACCACTTGGTGACCGGATCGCGTCTCACGGTCCGCTACGTGATGGGTGACGCCGACGATGCCCAGTTCAACGGGTTCGAGGAAGCCGTCGTCTCCAACTGTCCCAGTGCGACGTATCTCATGTGTTTCTTCCATGTGATGCTCAACGTGAAGCAGCAGGCCAAGAAGCTGTCGGAGCCAGACCGCACTCTCGTTTTCCGCCACGTGTACCGCATCCACCATGCGCGCGACCAGTTTGACGCTGAGGAAGAGGTCACACGTGCTTTGACCGTGTGGTCGGCGCACCCTGGTCTGAAGGCCTTCCTCGCGTACTTCAAGCGCGAGTGGCTCGACTCGCGCTTCAACCGCTGGCAGTGCTACCAGAGCTCGACCGGCCAGGCCAAGACAAACAACCCTCTCGAGCAGATCAACAAGGCCTTCAAGCGGGACTACACACTCCGTCAGCTTCTTCCGCTAAACACGACCATGCTCAAGATGCAGAAGCTGTGCAAGATTAAGGCCGTGGTGATCCAAGACTCCAAGGAGTCCAGTGTGGTCACGGTTGATCTCCCCAGGCGTCTCAAGTACCTTCACAAGGCCGGCCTTCTGAGCCACAACCGCGTGCAGCGAGCCAGCCTCGACTTCATCATGGACGGCAGCGAGCCAGAGACCCACGTTCTTGTGAAGCAGCACGGCGTCCAGAAGAGCGCGTTCCCGCTGACGAGATCCGACCGAGAGCGACTCCCGTCTCTCTACATGGAGACCTACAAGCAGCCGCGCGATGGATGGCTCGTCAACGTCGCTCAGCGTTGGTGTCCTTGCTCGTGGTGGTTCAAGAACGGTTGCTGCGTGCATCTTCTCGAAGGCCTCGAGGTCGTCGGAGCCGCGTTCCAGGTGGAGGATCAAGCTGAAGAGACGTTCGTGAGCCAGCGTCGCCGTCGCCGCGTGACCTCGGCACTTGAAGACGAGGACATGCCCGATCAAGGTGGTCGACCGACGCAGGTGGGTCCTGCTTTGGCCCGCGAGTGAGCAAGAAGACCAAGGCAAGAAGACCAAGGCACGATCACAGGGGGTGAGCAGTAGAAAGTTGGTAGGATCGTAGGAGTAGGTAGCAGGATCAGAGGAACATAGGTAGCAAGATCGTTGGATGATAACCCCATAAAGCTCAATACAAACACGTGCCGAATCGATTCTGGAGGATGCATGTATTATGAAATGGATGCACATGAGCTTGATACGAGTTGCGTGTTATGCAAAAAGTGCGAGTATATATCTCTACGGCGTTGGAGCTTCGCCGAGACTGTAGTGTCCGGGATACGTGCTGGAGTTGGCTCCGATCAAAATATCTCGAAAAACAGGCGACGAAGTTGAAGTCGGATCAACCATCGGGACTCCATGCTGCCGAGCAATAGCATGGTACGCGGAGAGCGCCTTGTGCCAGACCAGGCGTGTATGTGCAACAACCTGCTGGCCCTAAGACAGCAGCAAGTGCATTAGCTCATGTACCTTATGATGTGACCGGAGGCTCACGTACCGTTTCGATCATCTCATTCGTCACTTGGACATCCACGTTAGCGGAGTTCATCCCGCCAAGCGCTTCGACAACCTAAAGCTCTGCGACAGACATGGCTGATACGAGTTCTTCCTGCAATCCGCGCGAAACCATGCTGTCCCAAAGCTTATGGACCGAACTCAGCATGAGCGACGTGACGTACTGCTGCTGGGCTGATGCAAATGCGTCGAGGATCTTGACACCCTCTGGATCGTGCTTGATGGCCGCCGCATATGCCTTGGACATCGCAAACATGCTGGTAGCCGCGTTGCGCTTCAGAAACTGACCCCCCGCGCGACCAGCCGTACGAAGAGCATCTTGAACGGCTTGAGGTGGGGGCAGCTCGACTGAAGCTGTCGCAGATGGTGTGCTCGCAGCAGGTGGGTAAAGAGACGTGATTACGCGGGCTGGTTCAGTGCGGGGGTCCTCAAGCTCAAGCGCGCCCGTTTCATCTTGCGCCTGCCTGGTGGGCGTTGAAGTGCTGTCAGTGAAGCGCTTCTTGTAGCGGGTAGATCGTCCATCGAGAATGCCGTCTGCTGTCGCTGGGAAGGTCGGGTCAGGCGTGGCAGCGATGCGACGCTCAATGTCACTAGCAGGCTTGGCACGCCACAGCTTGCGGAGCCTCTTACCCTGTGTGTTTTTCAAGAATGAGTTGTCTTTGTTGCAGCGCGTCTCAAGTGGCAGCGCGATACGGATGCGCGCATACTCTCGCGCGTGGACACTACCTTCCTCCGAAACAAACGCCCAAAACGCCGCGTGCGCGCGCATCGCAGTTGCTTCAATTGCCGTGCGTGGCTATCTAGTAAGCCTGACTAGACAGTTTGTAGCGCAGGGTCGCACGGCCAGTAGGAAGGAGACCAAAACACAGGGGGTGGTTGCTCAGCTCCCCCCTGGACACTGGACCAGTGGCTAGAGGCTCTGCTAACTAAGTAGTAGGTCTGCGTACATAGCACACGGATGGTACAAGGTACCCACACGTTGGTACTAGGGAATGGTTTGGCCGACAACATGGAAATGGCAACCACGCTAGCACTACAACATGTATTCGATTTTACAGAATCCCAACTGACATGTTGTAGCTCCACAAGCATGGTGTGTTGAAATCAGAATAGACAAAATATCGGAAATGGGGATTTATATGTGGAATTCTGAGGGTGGTGTATAGATAGCTGTCGCTTTCTGCAACCAAGGCAGCCACAAGCACAAAAATAAACACAGGCGGAGAGTCGCCGTCCGTTGATATGTGCCTTCAGACGCCTTTCTGCTGCCAAGCGACAAGATCAAGAAATGAACGTGGGTATGGGCGCATCCGTGGGACGCGAATAGACTCATCAGAGAGCCCTTAAACTCCGCCCTCAGAAGGGTCACGTCTTCACAAAAATACAGCCAATGGATGTTGAGAAGATAGCCATCGCAAACTTCAACGTCACGTCTTCTATCTTCACTCCTCGTCCTCTTCTTATGCAATCACTACGCTTCGCTATATGTTCCTGCTTTTCTCCGTCCTGGACCGAAAATATCTGAGGGCCTGTTGCAAGAGAGTAGCTCTGCAAACCCCACGTCCTCATGAAAGCTATACCCAAAAGGCATACAGAAGTGATTTCACCCAATCCTGCCGTCTCTCAAACACACCCAGCACCATGAGTCAGAATGGCCATCGTCGAGGACACGGCCGCATGTTCCGCGATCTTTGTCGAGCAGCCGCTCAGGGCGAAAACAAACGCCTTGAGGAAGGGGCCGTCCGGATTTTGAAGTCGTCCATCAAGGCCGCATTGGTCCTTTGGGTATCGACCTCGAAGCTGCACTGACGACCCAACGCCCGTTCAGCGAAGACTTGCAATCATGGGTTCGTCATCTTTTGGTGACGGTTGACAAGCGTCAGCTCAAGAGCAAGGACGTACGGGCACTGCCTCGTCGTGAAGCGATAAGGTTAACTGAGCTAGTTAATCTGGCACCACCGGTTGTTTGCTCGTCGGTGCCGCATCGGCCGCCTGAGGCTGCAGCAGCACCCGCCGCTCGGGTCTCAACATCTCCTATCTCACCCGCTCGTGCCTTACCCGCTCGCGTCCAAGCGCCTTCCACTTCTGCCGCTCGTGCCTCCGCTGCCTTTGCCCGCGCCCGCCACCACACCGACAATGTCCTCGCCGCTCCTGTTGGCCGTGATGCGGCTCCCAACGGCATTGGCCCAACCCCCGACGGCCGTGGTCCCGCTTCAAGCGGCCGTGACCCGCTCCCCGGGGGCCGTGGTTCAGCGGCTCGTCCCGTTGCTGCTCATTCCGTCGTCACTCGGGCGACCTTATCAGGTATCACCGTCGAAATGGCCGCCAACACTGCAGTTCCCGAAACTAGTGTCATCGTACCGCGTGCCTCCAGTTTGGGCCAGGTACCTCAACCCCGAATCCCTCCCACGGTTTGTGCTACGCGAGGCCCCACAATCCAGCCTCTCGGGAACCGTTTGTCGGTGCGAGGCGACTGGCGGCACGCGTGGCCTCTTCCCAGGGTGCCAGCTTCCTACGAAAGTGACCCTGACTCGCGATTTGCCGTTGCTGTCGCCTTGACAGAGGCATCCCGTTTTGCCTACCAGCGTATTGTTGCTGTTCTCAAGTATTCGGATGGGGGCGGTACGTGGAGCTTGAGTGGGAACCAAGCTTGATTCCCATCCTCCTCGTGCCATCCCCCGCCTTGAGCCACACTCCTCCCCGGCGCTTCGTGGTTGTGGAGCCGCAACCAGTGGCAACTGGTGGCCCTGTGAGGTTCGCGGTGGATGGAGTGCTTGAGATTGTCTCCTCCATCCACCGTGACTACGCACTTGTGCGATGGGTCAACACGATTGAACCCATCGCGAACGTCGAGGCGACAGAAGTTGCCGCGTACATGCGCGACTTTGCACGCAATGGCTACAGGCAGCTCAACTGGGAGTAGGCTAGACGTTTGGTACATTCCTTCGGTCGTCCTCGTCCTTACTGACCTTCCCAACTAACCAGCAATACAAGTTGCCTTACATATATCTGTTGGTCTCTATGCGCGGTTTCGAGGTGCTGCCAGCAAGCACCAGAGATGCGGCACCCCAGAACCCACTATACACTGCTTAAGATGGGTCCTTCTGCATGCTCAATCCGTTTGTTGCAGTCCCATAACTGTCCTTGCGGCTGCGGTATACAGCCGCTCACGGACCGCTCCGACCCCCATACTGTAACGTTAGGGATCATGGGGTGGGTGGGTGACGAGGCGCAGCCACAGACCGCCAGAGCTGCGCCACACCAAAAGTGACTATGTACTGCTCTAGATCCCTCTTCCACTAAGCTAAGTCACTTTCTTTCATCGCCGTAGCTGTCCTGGCGGCCGCGCAATGCGGCCGCGCGCGGACGTTCCCGGTGTCCATACATGAACATTAGCACCCATATGGGGGTTGGTGACGGGGTGCCGTCATGGAAGGATAGAGATGCAACGCAGCAAATCCAAGTGTACAGTACTCTGGATGTGTGTTTCACAAGGTCGATCCGTTTGTCCCGTGGACGTAGCTGTCCTAGCGGCCGCACAATGCGGCCGCGCGTGGACGCTCCCATCAGGTTCTCGTCTCCCAGAGTACCCGCCATTACGCACCTATGAGTTCTGATTGATACTCCAATAATGAATATTGGCATACAGGTAAAAAGGTATTGAAATACTGAGTTCGGGACCTGTAATATATGATACTTCCCTGGAGGGTGTTCTGCTTGATGGCGAGATCTAATGTTTCCCTGTGGTGGAAACGCGACACGAGTCGCAAGGTCGCCCCGGAGGCTGCCAGACTTTGGCACGACCAAAACTAACTGTATCCCGTCCTAGCTGTGTTCCATACGATGCTAATACACTTTGTTCCATGGGCATACCTGTCTTGGCGGCCAAGATAATCGACCGCGCGTCGGCGGTTCCACCGAACGCACGCTCCCTAATCTAGTAGTATCGGATGAAAAGTGGCTAGTGTCGGGGTCGACTCGGGTATGGCTGGACAGCGGATCTGCCCCCGCCGCCTACACACTGACCAGGGTATGGTCCTTCCTATACTCATACATCAAGTTTCACACCCGTAGCTGTCCGGGGCCTTCCTGCATCGCGCCGCGCGTCGGCGCTTCCGCCATGGTCCCATGCTCCCTGATGGGTGCATGTCACGCTGGTGACACGCAAAGATGCCACGCAAACATTCTTGATTCAGAACAGCACTCACCATTTCCCAACCCCATAACCCTACACACAACACAACCCTATTCATCTCTTTCTACGTTTGTGTTCGCCCCTCTCTGTTTTCGTTTTTTCTCTCTGTTTATAGGGCGTTGTCCGTGTGTGTTCGGTCGGGTCGTTTTATGTAGTGTTTTGGTGGTGAGTGTGTTGTGTACGGTGGGCGTGGGGTTGGCTTGGCGTATGAAAAAGACTGTGTGTGTGTGTGTGTGTGTGTGTGTGTGTGTGCGTGTGTTTGGCAAATTTTGTAAAAAGTATGGTGTTGTGGGGTAAGAAATGGACGTTGGGGGTATCGATCCCCCTACCTCCCGCATGCGAAGCGGGCGCTCTACCATCTGAGCTAAACGCCCAACACGACATCTATACCGCACACACACAATCACTAACTAGAACAACAACACACAACACAACACAACACAACACAACACACATACCACAAAACACACAACACAACACAACACAAAACACAAAACACACTCAAATACACACTCAAATACCGTATTGCTCAAGGTAAATGTCGCCAGAATTGTCGCACCCAATTTTCAACTAATGGCACATAAGTACAGTATCGCTTTTCGTATTTGTCGCACCCGTGAAAGTTTCCAGACCTGCTGCTGTTCATGACGTGTTTGACTTTTTGATTGACATCAGTCAAAAGAAAGAATCATGCCGGGTCGCAACAGCATCAAGGGCAAGCCTCGCAAGGCGACAAAGCACAGGAACGAGATGGTGACGTTCGAGCGCCACCTTGCTGTCCTCGTCCATTTCGAGTCGTCGAATATGGCTGAAACTATCGCGTCATTCTCGTTTCTCAATGGAAAGTACCGTTCAGAGCGTCGGAAAGTCGAACGCTGGCGCAACATGCGCGAGAAGATCGAGCGGATGGCTGCGCTCGAGCGCACAAAGCACAAGATGCGGGGGTGCGTACAGGGGTGCGCCACGATTCTAACTGAAGCGCAAGAGATGACTATTTTAATGTGGATCAACAATATACGGAAGGATGGCATCCCGGTCTCTTCAATCATGCTCCACCTCAAGGCGCTAGAAGTTGCTGCTGCAGCAGGTATTGATGGCTTTCGTGGAAGTTGATCATGGCGCAAGGGCTTTCTTTGCCGTCACAGGCTCTCCATTCGGATGCGAACCCGCCAAGGCCAAGTGACCGGTCCGGAAGGGGAAGCCACCAAGATCAGCTTCTCGTCGCGTGCCCGCGAGCTCATGCGACTGTATCGAGTCCGACGCGTGTACAACGCGGATCAGACGGCCATCAACTTTGAGTTCTGTCCCACGAAAACAATCAACGCCCGCGGTGTCAAGACAGTTTGGATGAGATGCGCCGGGAAGGGCAAGGACCGACTCACAGCCATGCTTCTTGGAGACTCCGATGGAAACAAGTACACCCCCATTGCGGTTGTCAAGGCCCACCGGTCTTCTGTGCCCGAGACACAAGTGTTAAACGACACCTACAGGAACGGCTTTGGGCGGCGCCTGTGGAACGACATTGTTCCCGTCATGGAATCGACCGAGCTCATGATTTATGGCAATCCCAAAGGTTGGTGGAACGAGGATCTCTCTTTGGCATTTCTCACATTCCATTTTGGTGGCCGCACAGCAGACGCCGAGTCCGTGTTGCTGCTATGGGACGACATGAGCGCCCACTGGACAGCCAAGGTAAAAGCCTACGCGCCGTCAAAGCGCGTCATTCTGGAGAAGGTCCCAGCGAGCTTCACGTTTTGCTGTCAGCCAGCGGACGCCGCCTGGAATCGCCCGTTGAAGGATTGTCTGCGCAAAAGCTGGATCGACTACATGCGCCTGCAGATCCAGGAAACGCAGAAGGTGGCTGCGCCGAACCGAAAGGATGTTCTTCGCTGGCTGCACGAGGCGTGGCAGGAGCTGAGCACGACGACGATTGCAAGCGGCTTCAAGAAATGCGGTCTTGACCCCATTACGATGGAGGAACCGACAGCGGAGATAGAGGACGACGGGCCCCAGGTGACGCTCGACAAACATCTATACGCGGCCCTTGCAGCTCGCCAAGTCTTTGATGGCGGGGTGGCTCGTCGAGATGACCTCGACGCCGTCCTCCTCGATGACGCCGATGGCGACGACAATGATGACGCCGACGACGATGGCGACGACGCTGACGACGATGGCATCCCGGGTGTAGCTGGATACGGTACACACGACTCAAAACCAAACAACAACAACAACAAACATCAACGCCCAAACCTCCACACAACACAACAGCAGAATCCACCCAAGCCAACACTCTACCTTCCTCACCGATAGAAGCTTATCCTGGTCACGATGCTTCCAAGAAAGGTCGCTCGCAGCCTACTCCGACTCTGCCATTGCCGTCGAGCTGCGCAATAACTGCAGCATGCCAAAGCAGGCGAGGAGCTTGTTTTTCGTCGCGTTGTGCGGATTGATCAGGGGCATTGGAAGATCTCCAGCCAGTCGACAGGATGGGCTCATGAGCAGGTACGCCGCTCCATTAAACGTTTACAGCACTGGCTCATTTATTATGTGCAATGCGTTATTCTACAGGTGCACAATGTCGTCTTGTGCACGTGCAAAGGATACCACCGCCGTGGCTGGGTCTGCTCGCACGTCGTCACTAACGATGCCGCAGTCGCTCTGCTGAGAACGTCGGTGCGCTCCAATGTGAAGGAGATGTCGAACAAGACGAGCTGTAGCGTTGCCGAGTCGTTCAGGCGCGTCCCAGGGCGGTCAGCACAGTGGCCCGTCTTGATGAAGATAACGGTAACTGAAGATGATGTCTCACATACAGAGTATTATGTCGAACAGTTCAGTTCATGCGGGCTCGACGAAGAAGCATTCAAGCTTTTTGGAGTGTCAAGTTCGTAGACGGGGATTTACTCAGATACTACCTCAACGAGATCGTTGAGAGGGTCATCCACGTGCGACTGGGGGGGGGGGGGGGGGGGGGGGGGCGACCGCGCCACGTTAATGAGGTAGATAGCTCGTGGTGCATTGACGCACGGACATGGATACTTTCATAATGGCTACACTGGTTTTTCTCAAGAGTGTTGGTTTGTGCGGATGAGAATGTTCCATGGGTTGTGGAATAATCCAAGCCCCAAGGAATTTTCTTTATGCTGGAGGTACAGTGTAACCCGTTCCGTTGTGGGCGGTTTTGTCACCAGCGCTGTGTTGGACTCCGAGGCAATGCAACGGCCCTTCAGGGCTCGTTGTGGTTTCTGTGGCGTGCGCGACATATCGTGTGTCTTCTCTCTGGAAGGTGTTTTCTTCACGTCACGGATCATTCCTGATTGTCAGCCAGAGTAGTTTAACTCGTCACCATGATCTCTCGCACTTCGCGCAGGGTGTTCGCGAATATCTACGCTCTCCAAGAAAAAAGCGCCGAGTCAAGAATGGTCTCAAGGCGATTCGCATCCCAGGAGGGGTCTTGGGACTGCTGCACATGCGTTTCGTGCACAAGTGAGTGGGCATCATGAAATTTTGTTCTGAACTTTATCGCAGACAATCTATTATTTGTGTAGATACGGCTCTTGCGGGTAGCTAGCGATTATCGAGTATGTCCTAACCTACAGACGCCCCACGCTTGGGGCTGTAGATGTTGTACGCGACACCGGCATCCGGTTCCGCCTTGGCGTTGCAGTTGCTGCTTCCCTACCTCCAAACGCCGACGTCATCGATCTGACGACTGAATGCGGCGACTCGGCTGGCGAAGACTCCGCGGCACCCGCCCCACCCACGTTCAGTTATCGTCGGCTTATCGGCGTGAAGGTTGAGAACGGAGTGCGCAAGGTTCTGCTCGAATGGCACCCCTCGTGGGAGCCGATCGAGGATGTGGGCGATATCAAGGTGAGCAATGTGTAGAAGGGAACGCCTCTCGCGCTCTTGAATTTTTCGAGTGACATAAAGGGAAAATGAAACAATCCCTGACACTCGACTCAATGATTAGATTAGAGTTTGCTCTTTGGTTCGAGAATCTACCTACCATCTATCTGTATGTGGGGCGTGACCGTTACGAGAGTGATCGGGTGTGAACGTTACGAGAGTGATATTGTAGTAGAAGATCGCACGCTTGACGCCAACGGCTTTGCGACTTGGCACCACACTCATCGATAAGATGACTTTGGCGTCATGAACACACGCTCGCTGCTTCCGGCTTCGCAATTTGGTGAATGAGCGGTTGCAGGCAGCGGCGAGCTCTGTGGACGTGGGGCTGGTCGTTCGGCCGTCAACCACGCGCGTCCTTGACCCTCGGACCACTCACGTTGCTCTCTCTAGCAACAGCCAGTGGAGCAACCTAAGCCATGCGGCTCCCCGCACGCGTTGATGGCGATGGAAAAGTCCACCTGCCCAACACCAGTCAAAAGATTCACATGCAAACGTGTGAGAGTAACACAAGTTCATTTGGTGTATATGAGTAGCGAGTATATGCAATTGTTTTGTGGTGCTCTGATGCCGTCTCGTCAGCAAGTCTATGTTTTTGGCCTTGGCGCGGCTGTCGTGGTCTTGTGGGCATCATGGGCGCGGCGAGCTTCGCGAGCGTCTCGGGCGCCGCGGCCTTGGCGCTGCCGCCGTGGTGTTGTGGCCGTCGTGGGCGTCACGAGCATCGCAGACTCCTCGGACGCTGCGGCCTTAGCGCGACCGCCGTCGTCGTGGGCGTTGCGAGCGTCGTGGGCTTCTTGGGCGTCGGGGCTGTCTCGGGCGTCCTGGGCACATAAGTATCTGTTCATTGAGGGAAAACGTAAGGGGGGGGGACCCGATGGACAACAGCCCGGTGCATCTGGTCCAACAGGTTTTCCCTCTCACGCTCACACACAACATGTGTTTGCGTTTGGTTGGGTCACAACAGGTGAAGCGCTGAAAACAGGACAGAAAAAAATAGTGCCCTGTTTGTTGTCTCTCCTGTAGGCAGATATATCTTGTATTGAGTGCGTGTGAGAAGCTCAACCTCCCGAAGCGTTTCCTAGCCTTGTTCACACCTCCCCTTCCGGTTGAGGCTGCAGTAGAACTGATAGTGGCGAGTGTGCGCACTGCTGTCGTCGATGCCCGGACAGTAGTCGGAGTGAACAGTGCCAACAGGACGCTCTCAACAGCATCCAGCCTTAACGTCTTGTCATGCAGGTAAGCGTAGGGCCAGGAACATTTATCGAGTCGCGGCATACCAGATCACCGCAAATGAGCGCATAGGCGAACATACCACCAACGCTTATTGGGTGAGGTCATGCTATTCAAAACAGCCCCCGAATACGCGCAATTTCGTCCCTGGCTCGAGTGCCACGACGGTGGACCGGGGAGCACATTGTTGGCTGCCTATGGCCCTCGCTCGGTCAAGGTCCTCGGTTGTGTAGTCGGAGTGGGCGGCCGGGGCATCACCGCTTGCGCGCGAATACAAGTCAAACACGCGACTAGGTCCCATCGGTCGTCAACAACCCGTACCACCTCTTGGCAACAGTTGCAATGAAGCTCACTGATAGGATGGTTTCACGATTTCGCTTGTTTTGTCCCACAAACAGCACACCATGTGTGCAGAATAGCAAATTTTGTTCCAAGGGAATGTCGCCATGTGCTATACTCTTAGAAAAATCCGTGGCTCCTTCTGGTGAATCGATTGTAAAAAAAACAAGGCTGCGACGTGGGCGGCAGTCAGCGTGATTCTCTCAAACCGGGAATTATTCATCACCTACCCCTCAGAGACTAACTAGTTGCTTGGGGAATGACACGTGCTCCTGTTGGTTGGCTTGAGCAGAGGGACCGACCGGCACCCCCGGACGGTACCAGTTTATTGGTCATTCTTCTCCAAACTTCTGTCCGGAACTCGAGTCCTATGATCCACATGACAGCGGTCATACATTTTTGGGGCACTCCAACACCCCACGTGAGGCTCTGGCAAGCTGAGCGTTCGACAGTGCCTGCGCGGCGTGCTTGCCTGTCCGGACGTGAAATCCCGGCGGGTGAAATAGTTGTACGTACTCACACTGATCACCCGGCTTACCCAGCTTTATGCTCCACTGCACCCGCACTCTGTTAGTGATGGAGTTGATGGCCTTGAACGATCTTTGATCAGGAACACACCGACCCTGGCGCTTCACTAGTGTCGCCGAGAGGGTATTGACACACGCGCTGTGGCTCGAAGACCCCTATACACAACACAATAAACAAGTACTCCGTGCCTTCGTTCAAGAGTAGTTCGCATCAACCATACATTCGTGTTCTAACAACTGTAAAGCGTAGATGGTGGGACACCTAAGATCTCCTGGCCGTGGGTGTTCACAATCAGGACGATGACTCGCCCGTTGCCCCTCGGTAGCATGGTATTGCTCGGGTTATACCGTGCTACCGAGGGGCAACGAGCGAGTCATCAAGGCTGAGGCCAAAAGCATTCTACTTCTGGGGCCTGGCACGGGACGCGTTCCGAACATGATGTTTACGATTATATGAAGAATCCAGACATGTTCCTCCACATCTCGAAGGTTTGTTGGATGAAAACCGTAAGATGTACCTGAGGGGACACTTCAACGACGGATGAGAGTTCAACAAGTTCGTGTCGTTAAGATTGGCTAACCTCTGCTCCAGAAAATTGCACGAGAACAGCTCTTACAGTTAACACAGGATCTCTGTAGCAAGTGTACATTGCGGGGGGGCAAATGAAAGTTGAAAAATACCGGAACGTCTCAGATGAGCGCGAAACTCGCATCAAGGATACAACACCGTTCAATCAATAAGATGGCGAGGTTTCAGGTTTTGAAACGTAGTGCTCATGGAGCAACGAGGTTTCGCACCCGAGCAGTTCTGCAGAATCATCACCAACAGGTGAAAATGGCCGGACGAGCTGTTCGTGCGACGTCCTGTCCATGCAACAGGATCACCCATCTCCCCAGGGTGATGTGATGTTACCTTTCTCAGATTGTGGCCCACAAATTGTGGGCCACAATCATTTGTGGGCCACAATCTGAGAGAGGTATGTGGACCTCGCCCTTCGGGCGAGAGAGTGGCTGGGGTACCCAGCAACTAGAACTGGAAACCCACGGACTCCGCAGCATCGCGCGTAGCCTGCCCGTGCGCCGCGCACACGCGCTCGCGCTACAGCCCTCGCGCGCGTTGCTGAGCGATGCGACGGCATCGCGCCCCACACACAATGACCCAGCCCTCCGTCACGGAGGGTTGGGTCATTGTGTACTGTCCCAGGTTCAACCGCCTAGTGACGACGCGGATGTCCCGCACAATTGCCCCGTCCCATCAACTGAGAACACTTTGGTCGACCATCGGCGGGCTTCATTTCTCAAGAGAGTCGCGGAGCAAGAAGCCGAGGATCGCATGCGAGAGCAGGTGGTGAGCGCGCGATGGCGGGTGGGGGCGTGCGAGACGAACTGTCTCGGCTGGATCTATCCTCTTGGGGCAGATAAAGTTTCGTGTGCTCTCGCCCGCTGTCGTGACGACACCCGTGACCGCGTGCATCCGACAGCGAGTGTCGACATCTCGAAGAACCCGCAGGGCAAGAAGCCGAGGATCGCATGCGAGAGCAGGTGGTGAGCGCGCGATGGCGGGTGGGGGCGTGCGAGACGAACTGTCTCGGCTGGATCTATCCTCTTGAGGCAGATAAAGTTTCGTGTGCTCTCGCCCGCTGTCGTGACGACACCCGTGACCGCGTGCACCCATATCAGCACGAGAATCTGATCGCTATCCAGTTCATGGGCCGCAGTTTGTGAAGGGGCTGGCCACCATGGTGGTGCTCGCGTGTGCGGCCAAGCAGGTGGCCGAGGACCGAGCCGAGGCGCGGCTCCAGGACGAGCGCGGCAAGATTGCGCGCGAGCGGGACGCGCTGGACGAGCAGCGCCGCGAGCTCGTGGCGTCGCTGGCCACGCGCGATACCCGTGTGGACAAGGAGCGCGCGCGGCTGGACGAGCAGCACGAGGTGCGGCGCCTGAGGCTCGTGGAGGAGCGCGCGGCGCTGGGGCCCACGAGGACCACGTGCGGTGGCTCGCGCAGGCCGGGAGCGTGCTGGAAGCGCGCCGCGTCGAGCTCACCAAGCTCGGGCGCGAGACGCTGGACAGGTCGCGCGCGCTGGCGCAGCACCAGGAGGCGTTCACAGCCGCAAGCGGGAGTAGGAGGCGTTGCGCGCGACGCACGCGCGGCACCAGCAGGCCGCGCAGGCGAGTGACGCGCGCGCCGAGACGCTGGCGCGCGAGAAGGCGGCGCTGAAGCAGGCCGCGCGGTAGCTGCAGCGCGAGCGGCTGGTGGTGGTCAAGGAGCGCGCGCAGTCGCGGCAGCTCCTGGACGGCGCCACGATGCCGACTTCGGGTGCGTTTGCCACACCGGCGGCCGCACCACCGGTCTGCAAGCTCATCACGCCACATCCACAGGACGGACCAGCGTCCACCGTGGTGTCGACAGTTTACCACTGCCACCAGCCGTGCTCTGCCCGCTCGTCGCCGACTTTGCCGCAGGCGTCGGCGTCGCCGCCTCGTCGCTGCGACGAGTATGACGGAGCAAAGCTGCCAGCGACACCGGAATAGCTTGACATCGTCACCAGGCCGCTTGCACCACTACTCTCTGGTCCGCTGCAACGCGCCGCTCAGTGTCGCACCAACACCCGTGGCCACACTCACCTCGCCGCCCGTGATGATGGGTGTGTTTTGCTACTGCACCGGTACTTGATGAGCCTCCAAGGGCAGTTTCGACAGCTCACTTTTCGGGAAGACGTAGCGCAACCGCTGCCTCCCGAGCTGTTAGCCCAGCCTACCGCACGTAAAGCTGAACGGCATGGTGTTTGGTTTGGCCACTGACACTTGCTTTTGCTCATGTTCCAGGTGAAGTTTATGGTCGCGCAGATCGACAGCGTCTTTTTTTGGAGCGATAGGCGAATTTTGCGTAGAGTGTTATGGCGCGTGACGGTGTGAAGCGAGGGTGTTGTGGCGCTGTGCCATGGCACCATGAAGAACCACCAGGGCAGTCGTGGTCGTACACAGTGTGGAGCAGCTCGCGCACTCGATGAACAACGATGTGAGCTACTACAGTAGGCACTAATGCTGGCGCTCTAGAGTGTAGAAAAGCTTGCAGACGTCTTGTGGTGCGCGCTGCGTGCTGTTGGAGCTGCCCGACCGGACGTTCACAGCCACGGAAAGGTGCCACGTCTGAACCAACGGAACATCCTCCGGCTGACTCACGTTTACGAGCGTATTAGCATGGGAACACCACGACTGCAACCGCATGATAAACAATGAGCCAAAGGATGTGAAAGATGAACAGTATGCTGTGATTTGAGATTAGACGGCGCTTTCGTAAACTGTACCACTACCAGCTCGTGAGCAGTTTCTTGGTTCAGGATGCAGTTAGTGAAGTGAATGTTTGATCATCCGTAACTAAAAAAACGCGCGGCACTTACAGCTAAGCATGCGATCGGAGATTTGTCTTCTTTTCTCGTCGGAGTACAGATACCTTGGAGCGAATCCGTTTGTCTGAGACGTCGTCACGCAAGGCTGGGTACTTTGATCGGACCAGCGGCACGGCTGCGGAAGGCATCACATTTTGCTCGATAACGAGCTGCCGCAAGTAGTCCGTTATGTCTACTGGCATTCAAAAGTTCGCGGTCCTACCGTCGGCACCACCCTGCGGTTTACCAGCTGCACCCCGCTTTTTCGAAGCAGCATACAACCTGGATACCTCAGCACGAATCTCGCTCTCTGTCGGCAAGTTGAAACACCCTGGATACTCAAGACGGAGTTCTTCCAGCATGCGACCAGCGCCGAGCTTATTCGAACTCAGACGAGCTCCACGTTCAAACTTCGCTCGGATATCGGCCACGTAGAGATCAAGATACTTAGCTCCGTACATCATACCTCTCGCTGGCCGCCGTGCCCAACCGAAAACAAGAACTGGAAGTGGATCAAAGTCAACCATGACCACAATCGTTGCTGCGGCTTTGATCAACTCGTGCGGAAGGCCTGCTGCGTCCACAAAGCGAGTGCCGCCCGAGCCCTTCAATGACAAGAGATGCCGTATTGCATAAGAGGTGATATCGCGATCGTTCTTTTTGCCAGGAACTGCGACTGGTTCAGCAGCGGCGTACACCACGTGCTTCCACTTGCGGAAGCGGCGGCGGATTTGGGATTCACGCGTTATGACAACAGACGTAACACGCCCAGTGACGATTGACTGTGGAACTTGCTCTTGACTCTCTTCACCCTCAGACGACACATCTTGTTCTTCCTCAATATCATCGTCACTTGAATCATCGTCGCTGTCTTTGTCGCTCTCTTCCGAGTGTTCATCTTCATCGACAAAATCAAGTGTACCGGCATTCACCTGTGCTTCAGATCCAGTTGTATATGGCGACGAGGAGTGCCGCGTGCACACTTTTCTCACCAAAGACAGCTCGAGCACGTCGCCTTGACCGACTCCGGAGTAGGAGAACACGCGCAATTTGAAGTCGAAAAATGACTGGACTTCCCTATTGGACAGCAAGCTCGCTGGAACCAAGTCATACACCACCTCATTTGCTCGTTCAACGAGCTTATTGAACATGGTTTCCATGGGTTCCGTATACTTTAGGAGCTTGTCCACCCGGTCTCGATCGTACTCAATCAACTCCGCCAAGCTGTTTGGCAACCCGTTGTCAGCTCTCAGTGCACACACAAGCTGGCTCGGTGAGACACAGTTATGACCTTGATCGACCCAGCGTAGAACCTTACGCCAAGCAATCGCGAAATGGGCATCCAGCATGGATTTCCCATCTTGAGTTTCCGTGCGAATGTACCTGTCAATGCGAATACCGTGCGCGGCACCGATGACTGGGAGGAGCAAGATAACTGCCGCATTCTGGTAGGAGGATGCATTGTCACTTTGAACGTTAACTGTCGTTACGTCAGGCAAGTCTCTCTTGATCGAGATCATCGCTGCTTCAAGCATTGAAAGAACGGCACCCTTGTCTTGCTTGTTGTCGCCACTCGAGATGTGATCGTAATATAGCCGTCTTTCAACGACATGTACTTGTCCATCGTCATCATCCTGAACTGATTCCCAATATCGGACGAGAACACCATGCCAACTCATCCCGCGCTTTCCAAAATGCTCAGAGGTCTTCTCCCTATAGTAGACCGGTTCAGCCTTCATCTTGAAGTCGACAATGACGATGGCAGAGTGAACTACGGACGACGCGCTCGACGCGAGCGAGGAAGCAACTCTTTCCAGGGCGTGCTGCTGATTGACAACGCGGAGTCTGTGTCCCATGAAGAGTTGAATTTTGTGGTACACGTCTCGAACAACTTGCGCAGCGCTTGGATCAGCTTCAGACGACTGCAGGCGACTCAGAAGGGATGAAAACAGCATGTGAACACTGAAGCACTCCGCGCAAGTTGACGTTCGACCTGTGTCCCCTGCGACAGGTGGTGATAGCCCATGCGCGATGTTGTGCCTCGGACAGTCCGAGCAGTTGGAAGGGGTGGCGTGGCTGTACTTCAGCCATGCAACCAAAACTTCGAACCGAGCAGCGTATTCCTCTACTTCATCAGGAAACACCGAGGAAACAATGTGCTGAAGTTGGTCGAAGGTGTCGTACACGAGATAACCGGTCACGTAGTCTACGGATGTGCGTGCCTTGATGCTTCCGAATGTCAAAACCTTCGATATCCTGTAAAAGGATGATCTAGAAATAATGGCCGCTGGATCTGTAGCTGCTTTGTACTCCTCATATATCACACTGACCGGCTTCTTGCGCAAAATCGATGGTACGTCTCTTTTCACTCCGTCGAGGCAAACGATGCGCGTCCCCCATGAAAGATACGATACGTTGTCAAACGAGAGAATCCAAACGATTGCACGATCCACCTTGGCAGCGTCGAATCGCATTCGGGACCACTGCGGCATCTCAAAGGTGCCTTCTTCTTGTAGTAGTTTGTAGTCATCCAGCGACTTCCCGTACGTTGTGCGACTCATCCCAAACACGGGGATTGTCGCCGACGCCTCATCAAGTTCACGATACGTGTAAGCGCCGCACAACATTGCTCGGATAGACCGCCGCTCACGGGAGCCTTTTTTGGTTGCTGCCAACGTTGCACTCAGCTGCTCAAGCCTCTCTTTGACCACAGCATCAGCTTGGACCTTTCTGATGAAACACGCCACCGATTCTTCTGCTGCATCACCGCACATTGCACTTGCTATTTGCTTGAGCACAGTTTGATAGTACGTCACCACAACATTGCGCTGTCTTTCTTCGGATGGCGCGACACGCACTGTTTCGTCCCAAAAAACAGCATTAGACCGCAGACTCTTGGACGGAAGATGCTTGCGAAACATCTCCGTCACGCTCCTGCTAAGGCCAAAGACGTCGGCAAGTTGAGAGTGACTGGGTAACTTGGGATGCTTGGGTGTAACCACTGGTGTGGCGGGGATATCGTATTTCTCCACTTGAGCTTTTCTTGGTTTCTTTCTTGCGCGAGGGGACTTCAATTTAGGCCGTCCGCGTGGCTTTTTTTCCTTTGCGTGTGGACAACAATGCTTACATGCGAGACACTTAGAGCAGCGACCTGCCTTGGACGGGCAAGTGATTGTTGGCGGAGAAGGCGGATCCACAGCTTCGCGAACTACTTGCGCCACAGGAGTCCGTTCCGGAGAGCTGAAGTCAAGACGTATTGCAAGGTTCCTTGGTGTAGTGGAGAGTCGGATGGAGCGACGAAGAGGCGTCTCAGCGATGGCCCCATCATCTGCCGTGCTCTGAAGATGTCTGTCAGCCAGCAGATGACGTGGCGATCGTCGAGTAGAAATATGTGACGCCATTCCTGTCGCGTTCTACTTCACGAGCTTGTCGGTCACCGCCGCCGAGGAGCTGTAGAGCGGGCTGCCGCCGCGTCTGGGAGCTGCAGTACGGGCTGCTGCCGCGCCGCCAAGGAGCTCCAGTACGGGCTGCTGCCGCGCTGAGGAGTTGGAAAGCGGGCTGCCGCCGCGCTGAGGAGCTGGGATTGACTGTCACCCTCTCAAGAACGAGATGCGGTATCCAGCCGCGTGTCCGGGAGTATGATTTTATGGGGGTGTATAGAGGGGAACCTCTCATGTAGCATATCGGGTGCTTGGGCAGTGACCGCTTTTTTCCAACCGGTGGTTTGACAGCACACCAATCGTGGAGATCACCGTCGCAAAAGACCGAGACGCGCTCGCCGCCATAAAGCAGATCAGAGGGCAACGCTAACGCAATTGCTCAGATTCATCGTGAGACGTGGTCACGCATCAAGCGACAGCACTCGGCCGTCGCGCTGTTCTCGCACTACATCGAGAGCGCGCCGGACGGTCAGTTTGCGTTCGTGGACACCGGTGCTGGCGCTGCAAACAGCGCGGGATTGTCTGCCGCGGTGGCCAGCCACGGACTGTCGTCCTCGACAGCGCGTCGGCCCTCGCTGCTGGACGCCTAAGTGCATCCGGCGACCGAAGCGGCGCTCGCGCCCTCGCTGCGGCGCACACAACCCGGCGAGGGCGTGCTCGTGCAGTAGTTCCTGCTGTTACCGCAGACCTCAAGGTCGCGCAGTCGCTGTTCGTCGTGCCGCCCAACCTGCCCGAAGCCATCGCCGTGATTCGGTAGTTTTTTTTTGCGCGTGATCATCGGAAGCCACAGCGAATCGCAGCTCCACCACCACGGCACCCCTCCCAGCGACGACGGGGAAGAGAGCAAGCGTGAACACAACTTTGAAGGCGGTGAAGATGAGCGATACGTGTACACAGTGTCCCAATGAGACGCACTGTCGGCTGAGCCACCCGATCGTGGTCACGCGCGACATTGTGGGTGTACCACCTCTACCGCACTGTGGCTGCGACTGACACATCAGCGGCACCAAAGTGCTGCTCGTGTTCCACGTCACTAGGTCCTCACGCTCACTGACGACTACGCCGTCGTGCTCTGGGCTGCGATAACGACAGCTAGCTCCACCCATTGCGCAACGCGGCCAACATCAATCGCGAGATCTCAGGCGCGTACGTACCACAGTCGCCTGTTCAGCCCTGTATATCATCCCTCACACATCTTGTATCCACAGATGCCTGAGCCATGCGCCGACGGCAAGATGGGCACAATCGTGCGCTTTAGCTGTACACGAAGCAGTACCGCTGCCACGCGCGACATGCTCAAGCCCTACGGCTGGGTGACCTAGTGGTTCATACGCGCGAACGAACCTCTCTCCCACAGCTTTGTGACCGACGAACTCACGGCCAAGCACAAGCTGCTGGCACAAGGCTGTGCACGGAGACCTCGGCTCCCGCGGGGAGGTGTATGCCCTGCTGTCTCGGCTAAGCAATACATACACCGCGTGAATCCTCTATAACACTACAATATATACTTCTCCCACTGAGGCCAAACAATGACGTGACTGAGAGCTTTCCCAGGTTCCAAACGCGATGTCTTCTTCGTGGAGGATGTCGCAAAAACATCCAAGTGATCATTGAACCGAAGGTTTGGATGGTGTGGTTGTGCCGTCACTGCGCGGGACCCGGCCCACGACACGTTTCAGGCTGCACATTGGCCCTTGTGGTGCTCGTCATACCACAATTTTTCTTCAATCAAGCGATGATTTGCAGAGATTGAGAATAACTTTCGCTTCATTTTTGATCTTTGAAACTACAGCCTTCAAACTCGCGATGATTCTTCCAGAGGTGATGATGGTTCTATCTCCCACCATTTCTTACTTGCGCTTGGGCTCTCATGCTGGGTTTGAGAGGGTCTCGTTGACGCTGAGGCCTCCAGCGACTTTAGAAGAGGCTGAGGTATTTGAGACAGTTCGAGGTCGAAATCCACAGCGCTCTCCGACAACATCGTCACTTCCTCTTGGGAGGTCGGTACTTCATTTTCATCTCCAGAGCCTGTAAGATTTCCGTGGGATTGTGCCTTCTTAACAGCGGATTCCACCACGGCTCGAATTGTCGTCGTGGTCGGCAACAGAGGCAGGGACGTTGATGGTGGTAGTTGTTGCTCAGAGTACTTGATAAGGCGGTCACCAACGTCTCTAACTGATTCGCGAAGCACTCGTACCTGTGCTTCAAAATAGCTGCGGATCTCCTCACTCGCACGAAGCTGCGCCGTGAGCACTGCGTTTGCCTCTCCAAGTCCACTACGCATAGTGCAACAAGGTAAGACTCGTTCAAACAGACAAAGATGTTCTCATCCAACAACGTACTCGTTTTGAAGGCGCACTCGCTTCACGGTGACTGCAAGTTGGCGAGCTTCTTGTGTTCGTTGCTCAAGTTGGCGCTCAAGCTCATCTTGGCGCGCGATCTCCTCGTCGAGAATTCGTCGGAGATTGGCGTTTGCCTTCTCGAGGCTTTTCAGCACCAGGAGACGAGGATGGTCTTCATTAGCCACATTTTTTGCACGGCCACGCGTCACTGACTCGGCGCCGACGGCTGCATGATCTCCCGCCTCGCTCTCTGAGCGAGTTGACGCTCTCATTGCGTCGGCTGATGGGCTCAACCGGCCGCCTGCCCGGCGGTCTTGCTTGTCACCACGTGGAACGGACTTGTGCCTGCTTGATGGACGAGTCTTTTGTTGTGTGGTTTACACTGAGTGGCTTCTTGTGGACCACATCATCTAAATCGTCCATTTGTGAAATCGGAGCATCTTCAAACGCACAGTTGGATATCCCTTCGGGAACGCGGAGTCCATGACTACGTCTCGTCTGCGGCGTAGGCTCCATCGTCCGGCCAGTTCAAGTCGAATGCCTCGCGCGGATAAGCACAGATCATACACCACAATCCGCTCAATGACGAGAGCTACACGGCTAGAATCGCCTTGTTGAGGTGCATGTTGGGGCAAAATTTTATGTCTCTGTCGCATTTTCCGGTATTTTTCAATGTTGGGTTTGCCCCCTCAAATCGCTGTTTTTGACCAGTTGTTACAGAGATCCTGTGTTAACCAGCAAATGGAGAGCAACAACAGTCGTTCGCAACAAGAAGTTGATTGACAAGATCTCTACAAGATGGGTGCAAACGATGCATGAGCGTCATGGTATCATGTTGAGATGCGTGCCGGGCAAGCTCGCGGTGAGCGAGGAGAAGCAGTACAGCATTGAACGAGCAATTGCTTATCTCCTCGAGCAGATCAAGCATGATTTTGACGACAACCTTGTGCATGATGGCACGACACTGACAATGGACGAAACACACTTCAATATGAACATGGGCGACGGGAGGACTCTCGACTTCTGTGGGTCGAGTAGGGTAAAGTACCATGATGTCGTCTCTGGTGGCGAGGGTATGACACTCGTTGTGGCCCTCTGCGGGGGCAAGAACGCGTGTCTGGAGACGCCCATGTTGATCTTCATGAACGCCAAGGCAAACTATCCTATACGCGGGGTCAAACCAACCAACGGCATCGTTTACCGATCCGGTCCAAAGGGCTGGATGGACCGGCGCATTTTCTGTGAGTGGTTGAAGAACAACCGGTGCGTCCGGAGTGACCCTCACGGCCGAACCAAAGCTATATTCATGGACAATGTGGCCGTCCACAAAGCCGTGGAGAACATGGAGGACGCACAAGAGCGCGAGCGCATGGAAGCCACTTTGAACCGGAGGAAGGTGAATATTCGATTCCTTTCCCCCAACAGCACACAGCTCTGCCAGCCTGCTGATCTCTTGATCATCCAGAAGTGTGGCGCCAAGAGTGGGAAGTGGCCAAGTTGATACTCGCCCAGACCCGAGACTTCTCCAACATTCCCAACCAGCCTGGTGATTGGTCAGGAAAGCTGAACCAACCAGGAAAGTCGTTCCTTCTTCAGCTCGCCGAGCGTTGTGTGCAAAAAGTGAGTGCCATGAAAGGTGAGGACGAGATCAACACTGTACGAAAAGCGATGATTCGGTGCGGCCTCGACCAGAACCTAAACAATATGTGGGAGGACTCCCGGTTGCTCCCGGAGCTCCAAGCCATCGTGTCAAAGCACCGCGAGTTCTTCGACGGCAAGAGGCCAGAGAATTTCTGCGAGGCAATCGTGTAGGATCTCCTCTCCGATATTGCATTTGCATCAGCACAGATGATATATGAATATTTCCTAATAGTCTGCATTCAGATTTGGTCTGGCACAGACCAATTTTCGTTTGGCACCAAAAATCTTGTGATCAGAATTGGTCTGGCACAGGCTAACTACTGTTGGTGGAGTAGCGGTAAACCCCAGAGAACATTTTTATGTAAGCTCGGGTCTTTTCTGTCACGTCCGCGCAGTGCGGAGCAAGCAAGACTGTCCACCTTTGATGCCAGGTCCCCGAGTCACAGAGGGAGTACGAAATCTGCAGGAGAAGTTTCCGAAATACAGGAGATGGACCCAAACTACAGCAGGGGTAGGTATACCACAAACCTACCCTTCCATTGAAGAGCGAAGAGACACGCGAAAGACCATCACTCGTGGTCCACGGAGGGGCGTTGCAGCCACAGCCGCTCATTTCTCAATTTACCTCGGACCCCGCAAGCGCGAGTGAGAACGGCCTCCTCCATGGACTCCTCCGACTCTGGGTCCGCACGTGCCCTGGGTCAATCCGACCCCGAGTCCTTAGAGCGATGTCCAAGTGGAAAACCTGGGTGGGTTTTGCCACCTGGGTAGTTGCCGCGTGTGTCGCGAATGTTGCGCGTTCCGACCCTGGCTCCCAAAACTCGCCGGTTTTGAGAACCACCCTCCGAGGGTGGTTCTCGTGCCTGGTGCTGGGTATTTTGTGCGGTTAGGGTATTTTTAGTGCCACTCATAGTCATTGAATCGACAGAATACGCAGCTTCCTGGACGATCCAGGCGGCTGGATCCAAACATAACTTTTCATTCCAGAGCCAGGAGGTGTGATGGCCAACATGCATCCTGATGATACGTCTGAACGCCAGCGGGCGGCATTTCTTCTCGGCATCGTGTTCATCAGCTTCGGCGTGCTCTGGAGCCAACTGGACGGCAGGTCGTTCCCGAGCGCGCGAGAGGAGGAGATCACCGTTCACTCCAACTTTTGGAAAATCATGAAGAAAAAACGATCGCGCACAAGGTACAAAAAAAACTGTTCGTTGCAGTCCGGACACGTTTGATGCTCTGTGTGCTGCGCTCGAGCCGCGCTACTATGCGGAGTATGGGGAGCCCAAGCCGAACGCCAAGTACGCGTTCGACCACAAGCTCGCGGTTCTGCTCGCGTACTACGGCAAAGGCAGTGGTCAAGAGGGTGGTGGGATTGACGGTGCCGCAGCGCAGCTCGGAATGTCAAGAACTTCCGCTGGTCGCTACATCGAGAACCTCGAGTATCTTCTCGAAGGCATGAAGGACGAGGTGATCAACTTCCCCGCCGTTTCTGATAGCGCATCTTGGCGAGAGCTGAAACGCGGTTTCAAAGCGCGTGGGGGCCTCTTTCCCGACGTGGCATGCGTATTTGACGGCACTATCATCAAAACAAATCGATTATAGGATCCACAGGTGTGAACGTCCTTCCATTTCATCATACGCTATTGCTCACGGCCGCTCATTTGACACAGGGATTCTACGACAAATCTTTCACCCCCGCGTACAACTGCATGTTTGCTTGCGACTACAAGATGAGATTCAGATTCCTCGGCGTTTTCACAGGAAGCAATTCCGACCAGTCGATGTGGAACCAGTCCAATACGCTCGGATCAAATGCGCGCTACCTGTGCCCTCCCGGTGTGAACTGGCTGGCCGACTCGGGGTTCAAGCTGCTCCCATTCTTGATGGTCCCTTTTGATGAACGTGGTGGAAAAAAACTGACGGCAGAGCAGCGCACGTACGTACACAAATGTTGGCCGCTTTGGACTATTTGCTCACTCTATGATGTCTGTGTAGTTTCAACTATCGTCTATCATCAACGAGAATGCTGGTCGAGTGCGCATTTGGCCGGCTCAAAGCGCGGTTCAAGATTTTACACGGCACCACCGATCGCAAACAGCACAGGACAAACGCGCGAATGATCGCCGCGGTTGCAGTTCTACACAACTTGATGATCGATGCGGACGACACAACAATCTTCGAAGCTGAACCGGGCAAAGAAGAGGAGCTACACCGTCGACGCCGAGCGCTCGATCTGGCCGATTGTGATGCAGACAGAACACCAGCAGAGTTCAAACTATCAATTGCGAAACGAAACGCATACATGGAGATGTTTTACGCTCATGACCACGCAGATGACTAGACGCAATACCGTTTTAGTCTAGCTTCGCCAAGAGTCGAGTCATGATCTCTGCCGTTTGCTCGGACGAGCGCTGCAGATTCTCCGACGTGCGCTGCAGGCTCTGAACGGATTGGACGAGCAGGTTGTTCGCTTGGTTGCTCCGCTCAGCAAATGCTCGTTGCTCCTCTTGCGTGCGCACGAGGGACGCAGACAGCGTTTGCACAGCCTCGACCAGTTGCTGGTTTGGTTCGTTTGGTTGCGTGGTGAACACCTTCTCGATCATATCGAAGCCGCCCTTCAATGTGGTGCTCACAACGTCGACTCCACGCGGAGGCTCAGTGCTCTTTCGTTTGGCCTTTGCCTGGCTCTTTGCCTTGGCACGCGCTTTTTTGGCGCGGTCGGCTTCTTCCTGGCGGTCGTCTTTCTCCTCGCTGGAGGAGGATCCGATTTCATCTTCATCTTCGCTCGTCACTGGGGTGGCTGCTGTCGGCTTCGCCCCGGTCTCTACGATGGCTTCTCCAGTGCATCCAATACGGCCCAGGCATTCGCAGATCAAAGGCCATAGAGGGGCAATGTCAGTACCGAGTGTGGTAACGTACTTGCTACGAATGTACGACGTGTCATCGCCCGTAGTGACGTAGAAATCGTCTGGCACCTCCGGATGCTCGTCAGCTTCATCATCGGTGGCTTGGTTGCCAGTCTGCTGCAGCATCTTCTTGCGCTTCTCTCTGTACAGCTTCGCCACCGCCTTGAGCTTGTTCTTGTACTGTGCCAACGTGATGACCCGCTCCTCCATAAAGAAAGTGGAGAAGTTCGGGTTGAAGGGGGCCAAGAAGCGTAACAGTCGCGGAGCAGGAACTCACTGTTGGGTGGGGAAGGTGAAGCCGCAGTAGGGGATTCGCAGGGAGGTTAACAGAAATGAAAGGCGAGTTCTTTTTGGAATTTACTGCGTAACACGCACTGCCATTACAGCGCATGACACTAACGCCTCCAATCGAGAAGCTTGCGGACATCGGGCGCAGCGACAAACTTTGGTCGGCTTGCCTCTCGCGTATGAAGCTGTCCGAACTTGACCGTATCGCATTCGACCGGCCACGGGTCACTCCATGGACCGAAGAATGGCGAGAGTATCATGTGTTGGTCGACGAGAAAAAGACACGTCGCGGTTCCTTCGCGTTTGTTGTTCGCCGCTACGATCGCAACGGCAACGGGCTTTGGGAGATGACGTTTGGAAGTGAGAATGAACGAGTCATCCGCGAGTGTGAAGAGCTGCGCGAAAGAGGCCTCTATTACTCCGACTTGTACTACAACAGTCGCCGTTAGAGCGTGCTCTTGCACGAGTTGAGCTAATTCCAACACAAAGGCGTTACGTACATGTATCAGTGGCTTCTACCGGGTTCTGTGTTTTGGGTTGACTTCCTGCAATATTGCGTCTCTCAGTGTAGTGTTGGTTGACTCGCTTCCTGCAGATTCCAACAGATCCTCTGTATTTTTGGTATAGTCTCCGAGTCACACCGTTCGCCCCAGGTGGGAACGCCCATTTGACTGTGAGACCAGGTTGGCCTATCCACCACAACTAGCATCAGACTCAGACTCAGTACCCGAATTTCTGCCACACATGAGACAGTACTGCATGTCCACCGTGGCACATCCACTTCCGCTGATGCAGCGAACCTCTCGATATATTTTCCCCCAGATTCGTCAGCATGTGGTCCACGTCACTGGTCGAGGATAGGGAATGTGATGCGGCTTGCGTCACCCACGGATGAAAATACTCACCTCTGGTTGGCTAAAAGTGGCACCCGTGGCCACCAAACTTCAATGAGATCCTTTCGCTGTGACGCAGCCGGCGTGACCGACCACACCTCGAACGAACGAACGAACCACACAAACCCCTTGAGCGGAAGGGACTCCACATTCTCGTTCATTCCGCTATCGGACCGCTCACGCACATCCACCTCAACAGCCACCATGGCCGCGCCCGTCGACCACTCCAACCCGATCACGCTCTCGCGCTTCATCCTCGCGGAGAAGGACATCCAGACCAATGCGGACCTCTCGATTCTGTTCTCCTCGATTGAGTTGGCCTGCAAGGTGATCGCGAGCGCCGTGCGCCGCGCCGGCCTCACGGGTCTGTACGGCCTCGACGGGTCGGAGAACTCGACCGGCGACGCTGTGAAGAAGCTAGACATTCTGGCAAATGATATCTTCATCAACGCGCTCAAGTTTTCGACCAAGATCGAGGTCATGGTCTCGGAGGAGAATGCCGAGCCAATCATCGTCGAAGGTGCTGCCTCTGGAGGTGCGTGGCAATGGACGTTGTAGCTATCTGGAATCGATCGCTTATACTAACATTCACACCCGGGTATTGCCATGCTGCAGCGCAATACTGCATCGCGTTCGATCCTCTGGACGGCTCGTCGAACATTGACTGTAACGTGTCGACGGGCACGATCTTCGCGATCTACCAGCGCGACCACAACGGACCGTCGGGCGGCTTCCAAGACATCTTGCAGCCCGGCAACAAGCTTGTCGCCGCTGGCTACTGCATGTACGGTAGCTCGACGCAGCTCGTGCTGACCTGGGGCAAGGGCGTCCACGGCTTCACGCTTGACCCGACCATTGGCGCCTTCATTCTGTCCCACCACAACATCCGCATCCCGGACGAGCCCAAGACGGTACGTGACGTTTGGAGCTTCCGAGTTTCCCCCAGAAGCTCATCGCTCTTGTGTTCTTTTCCTTGTCGCATCATTAGATCTACTCGTGCAACGAGGGCAACTACTCGCTGTGGGACGATGTCACCAAGGCGTTCGTGGACGAATGCAAGAACAAGCCCAAGCCGTACTCTGCGCGTTACGTCGGCAGTATGGTGTCGGACGTGCACCGCACGCTTTTGTACGGAGGTATCTTCATGTACCCTGCCGACAAGAAGAGCAAGACGGGCAAGCTGCGTCTGCTGTACGAGGCCAACCCGATGTCGTTCATCGTCGAGCAGGCCGGCGGACTCTCGACTACGGGCACGCAGCGCGTGCTCGACCTCGTGCCGGTACGAAATCGTCTGTTCGATCGCCTTCTCGTGTGCGTTTCACTCACACTTCTGTTGTGCAGACCAACATCCACGAGCGCTCGTCGATCTTCCTGGGCTGCAAGCGCGACGTCAACCGCATCATCGAGATGTACGCTGCGCAGAAGTAAGGCGACTGCGCTTGAGGCGAGCGGCGGCGATATGGAGTGGGTCTCTCGCTGGATTATATTTTTCTATAATGCGATTCAACATCAACCAAACACACAAACTATACATTCTCGCTACCGACGACGTTCACGAGCTCAGTCTATCGCTTGCTGCTCGGTGGTGCACCCCGACGCGACCGCAGCTCACACCATGACCTCCTGTGTGACGCTAGGCGCGCCAGTCACACTTCGGGCTGCGTTGCGGCTTTCGTCGGCGTTGAACCGTGAGCCGAATTGATCATGCGACAGGCGACAAAGCCTACGTTCGTACAACCCAAAAGTTATCCCCGTCAACGCGCAGTTCCGTGCCGACATAGTGCCGTCTCCGTGGGCGTATGCATCTCTGTTCACAGCACGTGCGAAACGTCGACGGATAGTCCGTACCATTCTCATCGTGGTGACGTGCCCGCCGGTCTCCCGCTGACTATCATCGCGCTGTTGACGCACGTACAGGTCATCCATCACACCACGAGTGGTGTCGTTTGCCTGCTCGGGAGCTTTCATCTCGTGCCTATCCATGGCGACGCAGCGTCACTTGGTGCGTTGACTCATCATCCCGTTGGACTTGGCGTTCCTTTCGCTCCAGCTCGTCGTCCACGCTTGTCTCCGCTGGGCACATGCGCCCTTGCCCGTCGTGACGATCTGGCTTTTGGCGCGCAAGCTCCACCTCCGCGTGGTTGCTGTGCTCCGGTCGATGCAAACGTTCGCACGACGCCCGCGTTGTATCCACGACAAGCGATGGTCGCTGGAACGGATCGGCCGGCCACGTGAACGTGCTTCGAGCTGGGGGCACGCACCCATGTGCCTCTTTCTGGAAGGTACGCGGGTGTGTACCCACTGTACCCTCGCTATTGTTGTGTAGATTTGGTGTGGTACAGGGACCACCACTCTCCTTTCTCGTGTCTCCTTGGGGCACATGGGGAAATGAATGGAAGCTTCGCACCCAGGTCCGCCATTCCGTATCCTTTCTCCGCGCACGCGCTGCCCAACGCTCCGTTTCTGACCGCCATGGAATCGCTACACCGCTGTTCGTGTGGCCTGCTCCCGTGCATCTGCGTCATGGGCGCGGAGGATGACGACGTGCTCGACGTCGAGCTCAATAGCACTTCGGCGGCGCCGCCGTCGGCTCCGTCAAGTGCCGCGGCGCGTCTTCGCCGCCTCGTCGCTGCGAACGCCACCACACAGTGTATGAGCTGCATGTTCCTGCCCTGCATTTGCCCCGCGGAAGATGAGGACGTCACAACGCAGGACGGAGATGTCGCCGGGGATGTGTGGGACCAAACCGCAGTCGTGAGCCCCTCGGGCACGGACGCGTTCCCCGAGGAGCCGGAATCGATTCACGAAGAACAAGACGCGCTGGGGCGCGTGCGACTCGCTGTCGACGACCAGCACAACGTTTGGATCGCGCGTGAGATCAAGCGCCACTTGCGCCCACACCAGGTGCAAGGTGTGCGCTTCATGTACGAGCACGCGGCCGCGAACGAGGGCTGCATCCTCGCAGACTACATGGGCCTCGGTAAAACTCTTCAGGTTATTGCGGTGATCTATTCGTTCATGACGGACGCGCTCATGCGTCAACAAGAAGCTGCTGAGGGTGACGCTAGTGAAGACGACGACGAGGGGAGTGGGTCTCCGCCGTCGCAGGCGGCACCGCCGTCGACGATGGTGCTGTGCCCGGCGATCTGTATTCCGAACTGGCAGTCCGAGTTCAAGAAGTGGCTCAGCGCGGAATCACTTGCGCGTATCCCTGTGTTTGCGTTTGACGCGACTGCAGGAAAGGGTACGACCGCCTCGCGGATTCGGCTCCTGCAAAAATGGAAGCGCGAGGGTGGCGTGCTACTCATGGGCTATGAAATGTACCGCAGCCTGCTCAACCCAACCCTGGGCACGGCAACCTCGCTCGATCGTGACGCGAACATCCAAGTGTGCACGCGCGTAAGTACGTCGACAATGGAAGTCACCCATGCCGCGAACACCAAGATCCAGAAGTCAGCCAAGGAGTTCTACCGCTTGCTTTGCGGGCCAGGTGCGGATCTCGTGGTGCTCGACGAAGGCCACCGCTTGAAGGACCCGATGTCGCTGCTCTGTCAGAGCGTCGCGAAGATTGAGTCGAAGCGCCGACTCGTGCTTACGGGCTACCCAGTTCAGGTGCGTAGAGACACAAGGTATCCTCGAGTTGTGTATGCTTCTCTCTCATGCGCCCGGTTTGTTTCTGTCACAGAATTCATTGTCGGAGTACTGGTGCATGGTGAATTTCGCGCGTGAAGGCTTTTTAGGTTCATACGATGCGTTCCGCTCTCGGTACGAGCGACCCATTGTCGAAGGTAACCACGAGCGAGCAAAGGAACTGATCCACAAGTTGAAGGGTGTCGTGCTGCGCCGCGGCCAGACGCTCTTGAAAGAGCAGCTTCCCCCCAAAAGCGAGTGGATCCTGTACTGCAAGCTCTCGCCGCTGCAGCACCAGCTCTACTCGGATTTCCTGAACTTTTACACCAAGTCCAACTCGAACAAGGCGACTGCTGACTTGCTCACGGCGTATGCAGCGTTGCTACAGGTGATGAACCACCCGGACATCATTCACCAGAAGCTCTTGCCGGATGAAAATGCAGCGCTCGACGACGAGGACATGGAAGGATCACCCGGAGCCGTTACCGTCGACAATGATAGTGTCGGGTGGGCTTGGGAGTCGGAGGAGAAGCTACAGGAGCGACGCCAACAGGCGGTCGAGCAGGTGAGAAAGCGTCGTCAGAAGGCGTTGGATCGTCAGAAGTCGTACGAATGGGCACGTGCAACAATTTTGCATGAGGATGGCAGTACCTCCCGCCGTCGCAAGCTTCCTCGCTCCGAATCACCGACAAAGCAGGAGTTGAGAGACACTCAGGTGACGGAGTACCGGACAATGGTGCTCGAAAACAGCGGCAAGATGGCGGTGCTTATGGGCATCGTCGAGGAAAGTTTTGCCATCGGTGACAAAGTCGTCGTGTTCTCTCAAAGTGTGCCCACACTCAAGGTGATCACGGATTTCTTGTTGGCGAGTAAGCTGAACCCATCCGGCGTTGATTCCGCTGGTACCCAGCCCAAAGTCAAGCAGGTAGCGACAACGCGCCGCAAGGCGCTGCCGTCGCGTCGCGATCCCGCCGGTATCCTGCGTAAGAAGACGGGATCTGGCGTGGCGACCGGCAAGTCAGCCACAACGACGTCGAGCGACTCTCACAAGCAGTGGTTCCTCCAGATCGACGGCAGCACGACAGGGGCCAAGCGCATGGAGTACATCCAGGCGTTCAGTTCGCCAGATAGCGCTGTCAAGCTCCTGCTCGTGTCCACGCGCGCGGGAGCGGAAGGCATCAACTTGCACGCGGCGAACCGCCTTGTGCTGTTCGATGTGAGTTGGAACCCGTCGAATGACCACCAGGTACGCACATCGTGTTGGGTTTATCAAATTGTCGGAGTTTCTGAATCGACTAACGCTTGGGTCACGTTTCATCTCCCCGCAGGCAATGTGCCGCTCGCACCGTATTGGTCAGGCAAAGGATGTGCATGTGTATCGTCTTGTCAGTACGGGTACCATGGAGCGGATGATCTACGAGCAGCAGATGAAGAAAGTCAACCTCTCGACCAACGTCGTGGACGACAAGCAGCAGCAGCTCAGTGCCGGTGCGACGGCAGCCACGTCGTCCGGATCTTCATCCAGCGGAAGTGACGTGAGCAGCACCTCGCTGAGCGGATTCATGCAGCCACCGTCGGCGTCCACCAAGGCACTCGAGGTGGATGCCTCGCTGATCGCCGACGACGCCGTGCTGGTCCAATGCGTGGCAAAGTCGGGTCACTGGCTGGTGCGTGCTCAATCCCGCGCCGTCTGCTCGAGTTAGAAGTTGGGTCTGACCGCATTGTGGATTTTGGTTGTGTCTGTGCAGGCGGGCGTTGTCCCGACCCACGACGTGCTGGACGAGGAGCCCGCGGACGAAGAGGAGCTGGAGACGGCGAGTGACTAAAACTAGGAAACACCGCCAACTGAGTCACATACACAGAATGATGGTCCAATGTGTCAGGAGCCAGATTACGCAAAAACACTCTGAAATTTACGCTTCTGTGCGACTTGTCTCAGAAATATATGGCGAAGCTTCCTGGCCGATTGCTGTCAACACAACGCCCATTCCGCACGGACCAGAACGAAAACAACCGCTTCAAGCTCACATCATCACCTGGAATCTGTATTTTGACCAATCCATATATTTTATTCATATATATAGCCAACTGAAAGGCGGGTGTGCGGTGTGCTGTCGTCGGAAGAAAAAAAAAAAAACACGAAACCAGCGTGTTTTGTTTGTTGTGGGCGGTCGTTCCTTCCAGCAAGCACGCGCCACTCCCAACGCCGTCGCACCCACAATCCAACTCGCTATTCCCAGAGCGGACAAGCGGCCCAACACTTGGCTCTCTCACGCCAACGAAAGAAATCCCAACACCAACAAACCAACGTTTTCGCCCAACGAATTCCCCCTCCGCATCAACATGGCGCCGACATCGTCGCCCGTGGGCGTGGACGTGACGGCCCACAAGGAGGCGCGCCACATCACGGACGTCAAGCGCGCGCGCCGCCAGAGCAACACGCGCGTGCGCTACTACGTGGAGCTCGTGGTCGGCTCGCCGCGCGGCGACCACACGCGGCTGGGCTTCAGCGGCACGTTCAAGGCGCTGCTGCGGCTCCACGGCGAGTTCGAGGCGCTCTTCAACGCCAAGCACGCGCCGCTCAAGGCCGCCCACGCCCACGCGCGCGAGTCGGTCTCGAGCGCGACGTCGGCGAGCTCCTCGGCGAGCTCCTCGGCGTCGCAGCGCCGTCGCGGGTCGGTCGAGAGCGACGCGGCGACGACGCCCAGGATCCTGCCGTTCCCGACGCACCACGCGCTGCTGGTCAAGCTCCAGCCGCGGCAGCACGTCGAGAGCGACGCCAAGGCCAGCGCGCGCTGCGACGCGCTCTTCGCGTACTACTCGCAGCTCTTCAACTCGGACGAGCGCGAGCTGTACGTGGAGTACATCCAGAACCGCGCCGAGAAGGCGCAAGGCGCGGACAACCAGCACGACCATGCCGCCGAGGAAACCGCCGTCGCGTCCGAGAAACGCGGGTTCCTCAAGAAACTGTTTGGACTGAGGCGCCATACACAGGACGACAGCGACGGTGCCGAGCGGACAGAAGCCGCAGCCAGCAGCGGTCGTGCCCGTGCGGCCGTGCTGGACGCCAAACTCGAGTTTGCGGCGCCGGTCCACGTGACCGCCAAGAAGAGCCGGCGGCGAAGCGGAGCGTAGTGCTGGAGCTGTAGTGGCAGAGAAAGTTAATTGTACAATGCGGAAACGTGACCGCCACGAGAAAGGCGAGCGAACGAACTCTATTGTGTGTGCCTTGGATGTGACTAGTTAGACACTGTCGTTGTCGCTAAAGTCCGAGTCGTAGGCCAGTCCGTGGTCAGGAGACGAAGCAGTTGGGCTTCCGGACTTGTCCACGTTGCTGGAGGCACGCTCGCCCTCGGCGGCAGCCTCCGCGGCCATGATAGCCGCGTCCTCGCGGGCGATGAGGCTCGAGAGCGACGAGGACCCGGAGGACGACGGCTGGCCACCGAGCCCCTCGCTTGTGCGCGAGCTGTCGGCGCTCGAGGAGCGGCTCAGCGTGGCTTCGCTCGTGGTGTCGCTCTCTATCCGAGCACCGGAGGAAGGGCTAGAGGGAGATGGATCTTCCACCAGCGTGGGTTCGCACTGGTGATCCGCTTCGTTCTCGTCCCCCTGGCTTCTCCTGCCGTGCCCCGGTTCTAGATCCTCGGTAGCTGAAAGCGGATGAGCTTTCTCAAGCTGTTGCTGGGCCTCGATGGCTGACGGAACACCGCTCCATTGGTGATTGGGCTCGTCAGGGAGCACAGCAGGCTTGTTATTCTCGCAGCTTTCTCCTGCCACCCCGTCTTCGTGTGCCTGGTCGCTCGTGTGACCTATTGCACCATCGTCATCTCTGCCTCCAGGAGCGGCAGCGCTTCTGGTTTCGCCTACTTCGTAACTTTCAATCGCTTCCATGCATGGCTTCTCAGCGCCGCCGGGGCCTCGTGGCTCATCTTCCTCCTCCATTTCCTCGTTCACGTCCTCTTCCTCGTCGTCACCACTCCAGCGCACGTGCTTTAGCCCCCCTTTGCGCGGCGTCTGAGGCTTCTTCAGCACACCAGGACATTGCGTCACTTTCTCTCGGTCCAGAGGAGCAGTCGTGATGGAAACATCCACTTCTCGCTCACCGACTGAGATCTCATCCTCGCTTGACGTCGGCGAAGGAGGCTGCTTGCACACTGGCATCGGCGTCGCCCGGCGCTGCTTGACCGACGAAGGCTTTGCGGCAGGTGGAGACACAGACACAGACGACGGGGCTCGCATCGCGCGCATCTCCGCCAGCATCTCCGCCAGCGATTCCTTGCTAGTGCTGTCTTCAACTGATACGCGAGGGGAGTAGACGACTGATGTAGCGGGCGATGATGAGGAAGTCGCCATCCGCGGCGACTTGCCCACGGGGCTCTTGCGATCGCTCCTACCCGCAGCGATGGTGTGGTCATACGTGCGCTTCTTTTGCTCGAGCGCAAGCTTGTGCTCGAGCTGCTCCCCCGTCGCCTTGAGGAACAACACTTCGTGCTCGAGCTTGCGCCGCTCGTGGTCGCTACGTTTGAGCTCCTGATGGGACTTGGCGAGCTGAGCGCGCAGGTGCGCGTCCGCAGCCTTCAATTCGGCGACGTGGTGCGCGTACAGCTGCATGTCCTCGCTCTGCGCGACCAGGGCCTCATTTAGCGCGTCATTTTCGAGCTGCAGCTGCTCGAGCTCTTGTTCCACCTCAAGCAGGTGCGTGCTTTTGAGGCTCGCTCGCAGCGCCTGCATCGCGTCTTCGTAGGTGGCCACGAGCTGCGTCTGCTGAGCCAGCTTGTGGCGCAACTTCTGCATCATCGCGTGGTGCTGGCGCTCACGCTGCGCCATCTCGCGCTGCAAAGCGGCGGCCGCATCGACACCCCCAGATGTTGTGTGACCCGATGCGTGAACACCAAGACTTTGCCCGTGGAGAAGCGCGTCGATCTTCTTGTCTTTGAGCGAGACGATCTCTTCGAGGCGCCGGACACGCGCCATGGCTTTCATGCGTTGTGTTTGTTCGTGCTGCAAAACTGTGCGAAGGTCTGTGACGACGTCGACGAGTCGGTGGTACTCGTGCTGAAGCTCGGCCTCCTGAAACACGCGTAGCCGGCTTTGGATCACAGTTGACGCCGTGTGAGAGGCTGACGACGATGCGCCTCCGATTCTCGCCACTGCGCTTCCTCTGCCTCTTCCGCGGCCATCAATGTCACTGTATACGGCACGGATGTGTGTACTGAGCGACTCACCGCTTCCACCGGCTACAGGCGCCTGACGCTTGCGTCGTAGCCCACCGCCGCCTCTTCCCCCTCCACTGCTCGATGCGCTTGAAGGCCGAGCTGTCTGCGGGGCTCGCGGGACGACCGGCACGGCCTGGCGTGTGTCCTCGCCTGAATTTAGTCGCGGTCGAGCGCTCGCCGGACGTGTCGGCACACGCTGCGAAGCCTGTTGCTTATCTGCAGGCGGCTGCGGCCCGGCGTGGGAGTGGCTTTGACTGAGATCGAGTGGCGTGACAGGATTGGCGGTCGTGACCATGTAAAACTCAGGGGACTCGGATGGGTACGGACGGAGCGTGCGCGCCGAGTGCGGACGCGTCTCAGTCTTCCTACAGACCACGGCAAACAAAGCCGTGTGAGCGAGCGGAGCGACATGCTGAAGATGGTGGTGGGAAGCGTACCGTTGGATCTCGGCAAGGTATGCCTCGTAGGAGTCCAGGTCAATCTAGGCATCAAACCACAACTCAGACGTGGGTTCAGCAAGCGCATACGCCCCGAGAGGTACCTACCTCCTCTTCTTCCTCCTCGTCGTCTCCTCCATCAAAGCAGACGCGAGCATCGCTGTCTTCGTCATATCGAGACGGCGCTTGAAGCGGCGGTTGAGGTCTCGCATGACTTGTGGCTGGCGCCGGCCGTGTCCGCGGCGCGGACATAGGGCGATTCACCATATTGTCAACGTGGCGTCCGCGGTGATAGAGGCGTAGACTTGGTCTGTTGGGGCTCTTGTCCGTTCCTCGACCCATGCTTTCGCTGGGAGCATCACCAGGCCATTTTTATCACGACGACCAGCACTCTGATTTGGACATGGGTACACTTTGGCTGGGAGCCATGGTTGAGTGGATACATCTATTTTCTTTCATGACGGCGACGCCCGCCACTTGTTCTTGGTTGCGGACGACGACGGCGGGGACGAGAAAGAAGAGGTGCGTCGCGCTGAGGAAGAAGAGGCCGTCGAAGCGAGCGACGAGCCGTGGAGACTGCCCGAGCGCCTGGAGGCAGATGATCCCGTTGCTGTTGCGGTGTTTGGATACCGCGCGCCCAGCGCCGCAGCGGCGGCAACCGAGCTGCGCATGAGCTCCATCTCGACGTTGAATTGCATTGAGCTCTGGGATCTGAGTCGTTGCTGCGCTGGTGATAGAGTGTAACCAGAAAGCGTGGCCGTGGATGCGCTGGATGTCGGCTGCTGGCGGGACGCGGTCGTGTGTAGCTGCCTTTGATGAGCTTCCACGAGCTCTGCGCTGCGCAGTCCGTGGACCGCAGCGGTTGGCGGCGAGGAAGACGACATTAACTCCATTGTGCTGTCTGTGAACGGCTGCGCAGACGGGGACACGAGCTCGCACGAGCCGGCGTGTTTGAGCAACCGGTTGGCCACGACGGAAGACGGCATCACGCCCTGGGAAGACGCGACAAGGCGCTCTGACCCACTGGGCAGCAGCGCTTGGAGACGTTGTCGAACGGGGTCCTGGACCATTTCGGCCGGTGGTTTAATGGGGACCATACGCTCTCCGGAAGGTAATTCCTCCGAGCTCTCACCTCCTGTCGCTGCGGCATCCGAGAATGATAGGTTAGTCGAACCATCTTCCGTGCTTGCGACGCTGCCACGCCGACCGTCGTCTTGAAAGTGAACAAGGTTTTGCTGTGGTGGTCGGTCCTCGTTCCCGCGCTCTCGGAGCTGAGCGAGCCGTTGCTGGTGGTTCGTCTTGAACAGCGAGAGTGCCTCGATGTTCATCGCCGACACGCCCCGCAAAAACACTTGGCGCAAATCGCCCTCGAGCTGTTCACGGCCGTGCTGCGCGACCGCGGCGCTCTCTTGCGCTGACGCGAGCTCGCTCTGCAGCTGCTGCAGTCGCGCCTCGTACTCTTGTTCCATCGTGGCTATCGTTCGGGCGTGCTCGTCGCGCTGCGTCTGAAGCGCCTTGTCGAACGCGTTCTGCTGCGTCACGCCTCTCCACTGGTGGAGTACAAGCTGTTGAGCGTTTCTCTTCTGGAACTGCGTGGCAAAATGCTGCTGCGTTTGCTCCTGCTTCTTGTGGTGCCATCGCAGTTTCCACGCTCCAAAGCACACGCGCAGCGAGTGTGGTGCGCGCCAACGATCGCGCTGGTCGAGACAAACCACTTTGTCGTTAGATTCCACAGGCAAACTCCACGCCAAATTTCCCTTCCCTCACCTCGCGTTGCTTCCACGTGCACATGAGTCTCGTGACGCGCTCGAGCGTCTGCATCGCATTATGCGCCTCGTACTGCTGCGTTTGCGCCGCGGCCTGAAGCTCATCCAGCTCGCTCTGGAGTAGCGCGACGCGGTTTGTGTGGGCTGCCTCACGCTTGCGCTGCTCGAGCGCCGCCTCACGTTCGTGACGAGCCGTGGTCTCGTGGACGGCTTGCAGAATGGTGAGCCGCAGCTGATCCTGTGCATTGACGATCACAGATTCGAGATCCGTGAGATCCAAGGGAGCCGGCGGCGCCGTGGACGACGCCGAGGACTCGGCGTTCGGAACATTGGCGGAGCTCGACCGTCGAAGCTTCTTTACAGGTGACGTGATGGACCTCCGCTTGGACGACTTGAGCGACGCCGCCGTCAGCGGCAGCGTGGCCTTCTTGCGTGTGGGCGACACGACAGAAACGGACGACACCGCAGGCTGTAAAGACTGACATGCGGAGGCCGCAAGGTCCCCTGTTGCGGACAATGCCGCGTCCATGCCGTCGCCATCCCTGTCATCGTCGTTGTCGGCGAGCCCACCATCGCTGCGCTTAAATTCGCCGTGGTCATTAGCGCAACCGTTTTCACTCTCACCCGCGTCGTCGGCACTGTCGCCGTTGCCGTCCGCGTACAGCGAGCGTGGCAGCAGTGCCGGGGTCTCCGGCACGGGCTCAAACTGGAGCGACGTCATGCGGCGCCGCATCTCTCGCCACTCCTTCTCCGAGAGCGCGTCGTCCGCGCCATCCACCGACGGCGTCGACGCCATTCCGCTCGATTGTCGTCGTCGGCTATGACGCCACGAGAACGCAGTCGTCCAGTCAGTCGCAGCACGTGCAACCGCCCGACGTTCGGGCTAAGATTAGAAAGCGTGAGCTGGCCTCGAGACTCAGAATGCAGCGAGGTGAGGCAACGGCATCCGAGCGTCTTGGACCACAATCGACAAGTTCTTCCGTGCCATCCCGACACCTGCGCGCGGAGACCCAGGGATGCTATAGTACGTCACAGCCTATGATCAAATCCCGGAACGAACATGAACAGAGAACACACAGTCATGACTGGTTAATATACGTCACATTCAGAGGTTAATGAAGTTCGACCTGTGGTCAGCAAACGCGTGGTCTGTCTAGTTGCCACCGCGCAGGCGAAGCACCAGGTGGAGCGTCGACTCCTTCTGGATGTTGTAGTCCGACAGCGTGCGGCCATCCTCGAGCTGCTTGCCAGCGAAGA